>CABHPP010140673.1:0-26732 GCA_902168425.1 Peromyscus attwateri | reverse complement strand
CTACCCCCCGGCCCCCGCACCCCACTCTCCCTCTCCCCCCCCCCCTCCCCCCCTCCCCCCCTATCCCCCCCCCCCCCCCCCCCCCCGGCTCATTCTTTCCTTCTTCATCTAGAGTGATTCATAGAGTTTAGCCTCATCCCAGCCTCTTTCTGCCCTCCTTCCCTGACCTGCAGGCTGATGGCACCTGTTCCCAAGATGTCCTGGGTACTAACATGGTCTCCTATATCTGAACAGACTAGAAGTAACAGGAGGGTCAGATCTTTCACCACACAGTGCTTATATGAGGGCTCTCACTCTTTTTGATCATTCATTCATTCGTGGGAACAACATGTGTTGTGGTATTATTATAAACACCGGGGATCCAACAGGGCATAAAATGTGTAAGAATCCACATCCTTCGGGAATTTACATCCTCATCATGAGGAGACAAGGAATAGTAAGAACCTCAGAATAAATGACCTCATCTGTTAGAAGATGGAGTAAGAGCCACCAGCCACATGGAGATGGTTACTGCTTATGATTTTAAATGGCATTCAGGGTGGAGCTGCCCAAGAAAGCTTTGTAAGAGGTGGAGAGTTGGCCATGAGCTCAATGAAAATTCTGATATGTCACCTGGAGTCCACTTTGAAAAATTGGTGATATACAGGTGGGGTGGCTCACACCTGTAATTCTAGCACTTAGGAGGCTGAGACGGGGTAGCTTTGCTGAGAGTCTAGGCCAGCCTGGGATGTAGTGTGAGACCCTGTCACAATACAAGACAAGACTACTTTGCTGGGACCAGGTGGGGATGGCCCATTTCGTAGCTCTTTGGTAGACAGAGCACCTAGCTAGCATGAATAAGGCCCTGGGTTTAATCCTCAGCACTAAACAAAAAAGGAAACCGGTGGGATATACTGTAGGGGGGAGGGCGAGAGCAGAGAGACCCATCCAGAAGGGCTTTCTCTGAGAATAAGTGCCACTCAGCCCAGGCGGTGGGAGTGGTGCTGAGCGGTGACTCTGCTCCACAGGTGGAGCCGACAGGAATTCCTGATGGGATGGATGTGGGTGTCAAAGAACCTGAATGACTGTCAAGAGGATGATACCTCTAGCCGAGTGGGGGAAGCTGTGATACAGCAGCGGTGTGGCGCTTTGGTTAGATGTTTTACACTGGGATGCCTCTTAGACATTGAACTTGAACAGACAGGCAGTCTGGGTAAAGGAGGGAGACGTGGGCTGAATATATATCTGAGCGTTGTCAGCATGTAGAAGGTGTTTCCGAGTAGGAGACTGGATGAGGGAGAGACGAGTTGGGAAGAAGTCTTCAGTTTCCAAGTTCTCAAGTCCTGGGCTGAGGAGGCAGGGGCTCTCCGACCCTGTGCTGAGATAAGTGTTGGGCAAGGAGGAGTAAACATCTGTAGAACAATTCCTGGAAGCCTAATGGAAGGAGGAGTGACCCACCACCCTGAATGGGGCTGAGTTAAGTGAGGACTGACTTGGACCATGCTTTGATCTAAGTACCTCCCCTCTGGATGTCAGGTGAGAGTTGTTTCTCCTTGGGTTCCAACTTTGTTCCTTCCCAGAGCATGGGTCAGAGGTGAGGACTGATTGTGGGCCATGGTACATTTTTGTTTCAGCCTAGTCTCCATTTTGATTTCTGACACCAAGGCTGATTGTTACAGCCGTCATACTTAATGCAGTAAGAGACCAGGACCCTGTCTTTGTAGGGTTAATGTCAGATCCATGTCTGGTGTACCATCCTACCACCGTCATTCCAAAGAGCATGATCTGGCCCTTGTGGTACACCAGGAAATAGCAGCTGAGCATCATCTAGTTGGTTCTGTGATCCAGCGTCTGGCTCTGCATCTCTGCAACAGCTGTGGGCTGGAGCTCTGCAGGCAGGACCTTGTCTGCTCTCAGTCCACACCTGCTACACCTGAACCCAGAGTCTGTGCCCAGGAGCCTTGTCCCCCTTTCTATCCATGGTACCTTTGGTCATTCAAGCCCAGAGGGTCCCCTTCCTGGCAGTCCCTTATTTACTATCTTCCACATCCAGTCTTGTTCCCTGACTGTTGGCACCACCCTTGGCAATCCACAGGAGGACTCTTGGCTCCACTCTGTCTTGAGTGGCTTCATTCTCCTGAAGCCGCGCTGCTCTTTGGGCTTTAGTGGTTCCCTGCTCCTGACTGGAATTGACTCTGGAGGGTAACGTGCTGGTCCCTCCACAGCCTGATCCCCCTGGACTGCAGCTTCAGTCACGTGAGTCGGCTTCTCAGTGCTGTTCCTCCCCTCAGCATGGGAACCTCTTCTTCCTCCATTCCTTCTCAACACGGGTTGTTTCTTTATTCACGGGCATCCTTGAAAGAAGTCTCCTGCACTGTATTTCCGTGTCATTGTATGTCCAGATCACACGATGGAATAGCACTGGTCCCAGCATGAAATTATCATTTCAGTCTGCTTTTCTACCTAGACCCTCGACCTCGGTCAAGTAGTTAAACTGCGTATGCCATCATTGCCTCAATTGTAAATGGAAATAGTACAACTCACGTGATTCCTAAAACGTTTCCCCTTTCTTGAGACAGGTTTGTGTAACCCAAGCAGGCCCTGAACTCTCAGTGATCCTCCACTGTGTGCTAAGATCACAGATTGTGTGCCACACTGCCAAACTCTTCTTAAACCTGTTGTGTGTCAGGTGTGGTGGTATACATCCGTAACCCCAGCACTCAGGAGGATGAGGCAAGAGGATCCCTGTAAGTTCAGAAACAGCCTGAGCAAGAAAGTGGGTTAAAGGCTAGCCTGAAACCCATAGCAAGGCCTTGTCTCAAACAGGCAAACAAACACCAAGCCAGCTACCCAACCAAACAAGAAAACCACACTTAGAAAGTTCACCACATCCTAGGTATCCAGCTGAGTGAACATGTTTGCATGTTTCTTTCCATAAGTGACATGTGGATCGAGGTGGAGAAGGTTCCCATCACCCGTGAAAGTTCCCTCATGCCTCTTGCAGTCAGCACACTTCCTGCCTCCAGCCCTGGCTTTCATTTGTTCTTAAACTACATGCAGCAGAGTCCTGTGCCGTGTGCTTCCTGTCTGGCTGGTTTTGTCCCACATAGGGTCTGTCAGATGGACCGTTGTGAGTGAAATGAAGGTACACTACACGTCCAGTGCTGCACAGTTGTGAACCGTGGTGTATAAGTGTTGGTCACAGGAGCTCCTGGGGCAGGACAGCTCTCTGAAGACGTTGCTTTGGTAGGACCGATGGTTAGGCTTGGGCTTCCCTCCATCCTCTTCCCTGCCCCCCGGCCCAGCTGCCCCCCACATATTTCCCAAGTAGAAAATAAATTCATCGCTTTTGTTACTTACAGTTAGCCGTGATGTCACCCCTGCTTGGATATCAGGACCATTCCACACCTGGAATTATATCCTGTACCTGTAGGTCCTTAGAGTCCCTGGAAGAGGCGAGGACTCTACACCTTTCATCAGTGTCTCCGTGAAGCTTGAAGCCCCCAATGTGTCTGTCTAGCCATACCCGTTGGTCCCCGGTTCAGGACAGCCTCAAGGCAAGATTGTAAACAGCGATCTCCTCTGGTTGGGCACTTGAAATGGTAGGAATGAGGTCTAGCCACTTGGGTTGAACTTACCTCTCACTGGCTAGTTCTCTTTGTTGTATGAATCTGTGTTTGAGGGCCTGTCATCTGGCATCTCTCAAGTATACTGGCTTCATTACAGACTAAAAATAGGGTAGCCCACATTCACAGGTGATGTCTTCTCTGGGTGACATAGGACTATACCTGCATAGAGACTCCACACAGGAGCGTATGTCAGGAGGAACTGCTGAGACGTAGCTATGTTCTGTGACTCCATAGCTGGGATCCCTGGACTAGTGGGCTGTCTCAGCAGAGCCCTGAATCCTGCCCAGCCTCCAGGCTTGACTCAGGATCTAGTCTGTGCCCCCTTCTGTTGTACCATTTCCCCTCACCCCCTTGCTCACTCAGTGTTCCAGCAATGGTGGCTATTTATATTCCCCTGAAGGGGCCCTGCTGTTTCATACTTGTGCCATTGCCAAGCCTCCTCCTTGCCTAGAACTCTGCTCCCGGCCCCCACCCACCTGGCAAGCAACCGCACATCGTTCGAGAGTCAGTTAATAATATTAACAATAGCAGCTGGGATTTATTGGGTGCTTACCGTGTGCTAGGTGCCTCACACTATCTTCCAGTGAGTCCCCCAGCTGTCCCTCTTTGCATTCACCAGCCGGTATCGTTGAGAAGTGGCTACCTGGTGCTCGGCACAGGGAGGTTGAAAAGTATCAGAAAATGGAGGGAATTTGAGTCTGTCCTCTCCATCCCTTGCTCTTGGGAAGTGATAATCCCTTGAGTATTGAATCCTCTCACCCCTCTTCTCTACTTCACCATGCCCGGGAAATTTTATAGCATGCTAGACTGTCTTTCTTTACTGGGAGGTAAGGGTATCACTTAGAAACGTGTTCACTTTATGTGGCAGAAAACCTGACATACTAGGGCTTTTGTTTCCTACTTAATAAGAAATGAGGTGGACTGACTGATTCTAGCTGGCTCGGTAGCTCACGGCGTCTTTCTGAGGACGAGGTCCATTTCTGCTTCGTATAAAACCAAGCAGGGAAGAGGAGGTGGTAGAAAACGAGCGTCCTGGGAGCAGGGAGACCACACATTCCTTTCCTTCAAGGTTTCCAGACTCTGAATGCTCGATGGTTATTTTCCCTTTCAATTTGCTTTTGTTTGGTTCTTTGAGGGGGTGAGGTGGGGCCCAGGGTCTTGCTTTTTAGCCCGGGCTGATCTTGAACTCATGATTCTCCTGCCCCAGCCTCCTAAGTGCTGGCATTATAGATGCGAGTCACCACCCCCAGTTTTTATAATCATGTCTGTGGTCTCCCCAGCTTCTGTGTGCATCCAGACCTTCCTGGGTTATTTCTCAGACATACTACCATGCTACTGTTACTCTTTTCACTTACATGATGACAAATGTCGCCCACACAATGTTAGGTGGTTGTATATTAGTCTGTCTTGAAGACATACCATAATTTACTCAGCCAATTCCCTATACGTAGTCGTTCAGATTGTTCTAAATATATTTTTGCAATCATAAACAGCCTTGTAAGTCTATTTGAAATTCTTTTAAAATTTTACTTGTATGGGTATGGGTGGTTTTTCTGGGGGGGGGGGGGGGTTGGGGGTTTTATGTTTATGTTGCTTTTTGAAGCAGGGCCTCATTATTTGCTCTGGCTGACCCAGAATTCACTGTGTAGACCAGGCTGGCCTCAAACTCAACAGAGATCCACCAGTCTCTGCCTCCCAAGTGCTGAGATTAAAGGCGTGCGCCACCACACTCGGCCTTGTATGGATGCTTGCCTGTATGTGTGTCTGTGCATGGTGCCCACAAAGGCCAGAAGAGGGTATCAGATCCCTGGAACTGGACTGGTTGTGAGTTACCATGAGGGTGCTGGGAATCAAACCCAGGCCCTCTGGAAGAGCAGTCAGTGCTCTTTACCACTGAGCCAACTCTGCACAGCCCCCATGCAAGTATATTTTATGAGTATTTTAATTAATTACATATTCTTATCTTAGGGCACAGTTTTCAATTATTCTGGGTTCATGGCTGTGCTGACTACTAAATCTTTTTGTGCCATTTACCAGATAAACTGAGCAAAGTTATAGCAGTTAAATATACCTTTCAGGAGCTCTGAGAGTGTATTTCTTTACAGCTTTGGGCTTTATTAATTACTACTATTATTTTGTGGTGCTGGCCTTCACCCTCAGGGCCTCACACATCCTAGACAAGAAGCCTATCATTATTTTTAAGTTCTTGTTAATTTGATAGGAAAATTACACCAAAGGGGAAGGAAAAGTAGGTTGCATTTTCTTTGATTGCAGTGAGGTTAACCTTTAAAAAGAATATCTCTGGCCATTTGCTGTTCTATTTTAAGTTTTCTTCTCCTTTCCCTTGCTCATTAGAATATGACATAATTACCCTTTTCTCATCTGCTTGTGAAAGTGCTTTATCCAGGTACCGTGTGAGGAACACAGGGAAGTTCATAGGAGAGGGTGCAGCTAGCTGGCTTTGAGGGCGAGAGAGGGTCTCATTGATGGGCAAAGGGCTGAGGAGAGGGTTTAGGCACCACAGCAGCAGGTGCAGTGGTCTAGGGGTGGGACAGGGGATGGGTAGTCATGGAATGTTTTCCTTGCTATCCACACCGTCACAAAAATTGGTGGCTTTAAGCCACAGAAAGTTGTCTCACACTGTGCACATTATAGGCCCCAGATCAAGGCCTGTTGGGAAGCCCTTCCTTCAAGGCTTCAAGGGTTGCTTGCTTCTCTCAGCTAGTGCTGGCTGCACATGTTCCCTCCCTGTGTTCACGGGCCTTTTCTGTTTTTGTTCAACTCTTCTGTCTCCTAAGGACTTCAGGGGATTTAACACCTACGGGGTTCATCCAAGATGATTTCAGTTTGAGGTCTTCCACTTGGTGATGTCTTCAAGTATCTTTTCTTTCAAATGAGGTCATATTTACAGGTACCAGGGTTTAAGACTAGACTCTTTGGCTTATATACTCAGACAAATGTAGGAACCCCGAAATGATCTGATACTACAGGGCAGTAGGAGATGACCCTGGAAATTGGAGGCCGGTGTGCACTACCAGGAGTCTTCAGCTGCTAAGTTTAGGCTCTTTGAGCCATTGGAGTTAGTGGAGGACTGTGGCATGAGGTGTGGTTGGGTTGGAGCTGGGCTGCTGTGGGGAGAAAATTGGCAAGAGTGGGGATTTGAGGAGATCCATGCACAGTGGGCAGGAGGGGTCTGGAGAGGCTTGGAGGTCTCGCATCATCTGCTGAACTAACTAACCTCAGGTAAAAGTTGGGGACTGAAAGATGCATGTCCAGGAAATAACCAGTGGTGGCTGTGCAGCCCAGACCTCTCCATGGAGTGTTAGAAAAATGGGAGAGGATGCAAAGGAAAGGGTGGCAACAGTCTGGAGGGCACTGTCCCCCCCCCATCATTTTATTATGAGAACTATCAGACATGGAGAAGAGTTGAGAGTATCGCACACTGAACAGCCCATTTACTGCTAGCTAGAGTCTGTCATTACCACTTTCCCGTGGCTGCTCCCTTTCACATCTATCCATCTTCCCCATCCCATCCTCTCTTACATCTTTATGTATCTCAGAATTGCAGATGACTCCTTCAGGCTGGCAGATCATTAACCAAGCATTCAGTAGTCAGTGAACTGCATAAATATTAACTGCACTAAGATTTGGTAAATTCTGGTGACTGAGTGTCTCTATACCTCAGATCCCTGCCAAGATAAGGGGTGGTTCCATTGGCCCAGGAAGGTCCCTCGTGCCCGCTGCCATCAGTTCCTGTCCACACCCCATTCCCAAAGGCCGCCAGTGTTTTTATGGCTAGTGTTTCCAAACGTTGGTCAGCTTTGTCTGTTCTAGAACATGACACAAGCAGAAGCATCCAGGCTGTGCCCTCGTATCTAGCTTCTTTCACTTAGCATAGTGTGTTTGAGAATTACTGATGCAGTTCCTTTTTGTTGCCTGGTGGAAGTCTATTTTAAGAATCTGTACACAGTGCAGTTTTTAAGAGATGGGTGTTGAAAGATTTCCACCAAGGAGATCAAGAACAGTGAAGGTAGCTGGAGAAAACTAAATACAGTAGTGGTTCATATAACATGGACCTCTCTTTCTCTCCCCACTTCCTAAACCTCCTCGCTTCTTGATTTCTCTTTTATAAAAGAGGTCTAGGGGTAGGTCATTCCAGAGTCAAAAGGAGGCCATCCTCCCATCAGTGACTCCGATTCTTAGTCTTCTGTTCGGTCGTCTTCAATTCTGCCGTCTGTCTTCAAAGTCATCTTATGGTTGAGCATGGCTGCTGTGGCTCCAGCCATACAAACTGGCGACAAAAGGAAGAAGAACCATGAGGGCAGGCCCAGTGTACTACTTCTTACTATTATTATCATTATTATTATTAAATTATATGTGTGTGGTGTGTTGTATCCTTGTTTTGTGAGCGCACACACATGTCCACCCATCACCCCCACCTTGAGACAGGGTCTTGCTCTGTATTCCAGGCTGGCCTTGAACTTGTAATGACCCTCCTGCCCTGGCTTCCCAAGTGCTGGGGTCACAGGTCTAGGCTACCACGCCCAGCTGTTCCACTTGTTCATTAGTGAGGACTTAATCACATACTAAGAAATGTGGTCCCTGCACTAGTCACTGAGCATAGTGTCACTCCAGATACAGTGGGGTTTCCGCCACCAAGAGGGGAGCTGACTGTCAGCGACTTCATCGTCTCGCTTTCTTTCGAGACTAGTGGCCAGGTCACATCCTCTTAGTGTTCTCACCTGTGGCCTTCAGAGACTGAAGCCTGTCTGTGCTGTTTTGTTTTGTTTTGTTTTTTTCCCAGTCCTACTTTCCTAGAGAGTTGGTTTCTCCATCCTTTTTTATTTTATTATTTTTTCTTTCTTTATTATTAAGAAATTTTCTTTTCCTTTTACATACCAACCACAGATCCCCTCTCCCCACTCCCCCCCCCATTTCTCCATCCTTTTATGTAGCCCTTTTCCTAATAGAAGTGTTCCATACTCCCAGTATTTTATGAAAGGTGTGAACAAGGAAGGAATGACCTAGAAGTGCTTGTAGAGGACACTGTGCCGGTCTCCATGTCTGCACCCTGTACTGCCCTCATTGGTCAACCTGTCCCATGCAGAGGGCCAAAGGCAGGTGCTGGGATTTCTTTGCAGTGAAATTCAAATGGGGTAAGATAGCCCTTGAAGACTCAGACAGACCCAGGTTGATACCCTTTCCTTGATCTTAGGCAGACGTCTGAGGCTTAGTGGCCTCTTCTGTGAGAACTGCTTTGGAGAGGTGGTTAGACCGAGCAGGAGTTGGTGGGGTCTGATGTGCATGCCAGACAAAAGGGTGCCTGAGACCTTCCTTTCTCATGGGAGATGCCAGGTATTGTATTAGAAGTGAACCAGGGCATAGTCTCTTTTGGCCTATCTGTGAACTCTACCCTCGGGTAATACCTTCTTTCCTGTGATGCCTGAGACAGGTCAGGCTAGCTGTTGGCTAGGCCAGGGGCCACCATAGTTCATTCACCCATACTCTTAGCTCCAGCATGACCAGGGAGACCCAGAGCCCCTGGAGGAGTAAAGAGGTCTGTGGGTTTTTGTGTACATGCCTGACCTGAGGAAATACAGCCTATGTACCCAGACAGCTTACTGGGCATCTGCTGAGCCCTGGGAGAGGAAGTCGGCAGGAGCAGGTGCAGAGAGCCCAGGGGAAGCTATCGACTGCCAACAGCCAGATTGGACTGAGTGTAGCCATGGCCTGGCGCCCCAGTGACCTGGTGACACCATTCTCAGGCTGCTGGCTGCCTGTGGGCTGGTGTGTTATGACAGCGGAGGAGGAGCCTGGGCCTCCACAGAGAGCTTGACTCACGGGCCTGCCTGGCTTAGACCTCGGGCCTGCGATGGATGGTGCATCCTCCACTTGTTCATTCTGCTACTCACGCTTTCCAAGAGCCTGCTGTGTGTCATTTTGTGGGTGCCGGGCACCCAGCCACAGCTGAAACACTCAGTTCCTGCCCTTGAGGCTTCGAGGAGGCCATGTGCTATGGGTACTGTAATCTGGGTTCCTAGGGAGAACATTCTGGAGGAAGTGATCTCTGAGCAGATAATGGGACAGGCCCAGCCAGGCTCCTCTGACATACTGGCCACAGTCCCCAAACCCAGGCCTCTGCCAAGGTTTAGGAACCATATGACAAATCCGTGTGTTTTCAGCAGGTCCAGTGTGCAGGGCACTGACTACCACCAGTGGCTCCACGGCTCTTTGTTTGCTTTCCCCTGTGAGACGTGGTACCAGCTCCTTCTGGTCTTTCAGAGGCTGTACTCTTGACCCCTCCTCACTGATGACCCTGAACCAGGGTTCAAGTGCGAGGAGACCTTGCACCTTGCTCGCAGCAACCCCCACTGTACTTTCAGACATCCTGACCGTGGACTGGAATGTTGGAAACAACACCCGCCTCACTGGCCAGTCGCTGGCTGGGAACGTTGCGGGGGTCTTCGTGAGGCTGCCCTATACCTCTCGTGCAAAGCCTGGCAGTACTACCCTGGTGGCCTACCCTACTGCCCGCCCTCGGAGGGTACCTGTGTGGGCACTGGAGCTTGTGTGGTGCTGGGAGCACTGAGGGGTTAATACAGTCTACTTTCTGTCACCTCCGTCTCTCCCTCCTGCTCTGAAGGAAACGGTTGGAATTATAGACATATTGCTGCCTTTTGAGGAGACTGCTGCTCACCCAGTCCCTGCCAGGCCCGGGCACAACCCTCTCTCCCACGCCTGCCTCCCTTGGGCTCTGTCCTGCATGCAGGGCCTCATTCAAAGGACTGAGGGCCTCCTAGGGCACACTTTCTGGGCCCTCCCTACCCCAAAGCTGCCCTGCTCACCCCCCAGGGATTGAGCTCAGTGTACAATGGTACCCAGGGAGGAGGGACCGAGGATGTGACATCGCTTGGCCCGCCCCCACCTCCTTATTCCCTATAAAAAGCAAAATGGTGACTCAGAGAGAAGAGTTGGACTCGTCCTGCCTCCTGCTCCCACTGTTAATTTTTAGACGTGGAATTAGGCAGGAGGCAAAGGAAACACAGCTCCGCATACGCAGCTGACATGCTATTAGGCGGGTGGCGACAGCAGAGCCGCTCCTCCCCGACTCCCAGCAGCCTCTGACGGACTCAGCAGAGCCTGTCCCTGTGGAGCTCCCACCCTCCTCCCCAGGCCTGGCTGTGCAGCCCCTGCCCTGGCCCAGGGTGCATGGTGCAGCAGGGACCATGGCAGCTGGGGGCCGGCGCCGGCGCCCACTGCGCTACCAGTCCCTGGCAGCCCTGGTGGAAGACTCTCAGTGGCCTTTCTTGTTCCTTGTCTCAGACTTCAGCTACGGTGCCGAGGACTACGACGCAGAGGGGCATGAGGAGCAGAAGGGGCCCCCCCGAGGGCTCGGAGACCATGCCATACATCGACGAGTCGCCCACCATGTCGCCCCAGCTCAGCGCCCGCAGCCAGGGCGGTGGGGACAGCATCTCACCCACCCCACCCGAGGGGTTGGCACCTGGGGTAGGTACTCCTGTTGTTTCCTCTTCTGGGGAGGGGAGATGACAACTTGTGGGGAGAGTGGGCCGGGGTCTGCTTAGGACGGTGTTGGCAGTGGGGCTGGGGGAGGGCGGGCCTGGACCCCCGGTGCCCTGTCATCTAGCTCCTCTTCTGGTACCCCTTTCCCTGCTCTGCCAGCTGTTGGTTCTGCTGCTTCCTGGGCATCCTCATCCCCCTTCAACTATCTCTTCGTCTCTCACCAGGATGGGTGGGGAGGGGGGCTCTGGAAGGACCAGGCTTCTCGATCTGTATCTGGCTGGGTGCACAGTGGCCTGTGGACAGCGAGTGTCCCGCAGAGCCAGGGCTGGTCTCAAGCCTCCCGGGGGGTAAAACATAATGCTTCTGTAGTGTTCCCCAGGACTGAGGGCCTCCAGCTCTGTTCTCTTCCACAGGAAAGGAATACGCCCGGGGTGCCTAAGTTCCCTGCATCCAGAAGAGGCAGGGACTCCCCCCTCAGAAACCTTCTGTAAGGAAGATTAAGTGTGCTTTGACAGGGCAGGGAGATAGGAATGTGTGGAGGATTGTAGTACTTATAATTAATGCAGTTCCTGGTGACGGGACGGACACTGGGCCCAGCTCATGAGTATACGCATCTGAAATACACGAGCAAGCCAGGCAGAGAGATTCCTTGGGGCTCTTTTTCTAGAGTTGGGGAAAAGAATCATAGCCATTTGTTTTGGTGGAGGGAGCTCGGTTTCACGGGTTCTTTTGGTCCAGCTTGTCCAGGTATGTTTTGTGGGGTTCTCTTTCCTCTCTGAAGCCCCCGGGGAGCTTCAGCAGTGCTCTGCAGTGCATTTCCCTTCTCTAATACCTAACACCCCCACCCCACCTGGAGGCTGCCTGGACTCTACCATTTGGAAGAACCCTGCTCCTTCCCACCCTCTGCAGGCTCTCACCCCCTCTTCACACACTGGGGTGGCTGTTATAGCCTTTGGCAACAAGGGCCTTGGCAACCAGCATCCCACTTGGGGGAAGCCACATTGTTGTCATAGCAACAGAGGCCTAGGCAGAGCTCAGCGGCTGCCAGGTGGTGCAAGTTTGGGAAGGGATGGTGGGGGGCAGGTAAAAGGTGGAGGGGATGGATGTGGGTGTTGGCCTGCTTCAGGTTCCCCACAGCCAGCATTCTTGGGTGTCGTTACCCTAAGGAGGGGTAGTGGATTAGAGACAGCCATTTTGGCCATGTAGAGGCAGAGTGTTTGGACCAATGGAAGAGAGGCTGTTCTGGGACCTGGACTCAGGCCAACCAGGAGAAAGAAGGAAGAGAGAACTCTGGTTCCCCATCTCTGCCTTCTGGTTGTAGGTCAATGGGGTTCAGATCTCCCCTAGGGACTTAGCCCATATCCCACTGTAAGCCGCTGCAGGATGATGCTCCTATGTAATCTCCATGCAGGGCCTGGTCTGTGCATTCTCCTCACTTGTCTCTGCCTCTTGTCTCCCTTCCTCTCCTTCCTCGTGACCACACTGTAGGAGCATTCACCCATGGATCTTTGGATTTCCTGGTGAAAAATCCTAACCATGCTTTATGCAGAGCAGGACTATGTGGTCCTGGTGTTCTCAGCTTTGGGTAGCAGCTTCACTTTGTTCCCGTTGTTCTTGGTGGTCAGAAGGGAATAACTTGAGTGGAAGATCTTGAAATGTTAAATTTTACAGAGAGAGCAGTCGTCTGAAGTACTTGGGGCCCTCAGTACCGATTTCCACACCACTGATAGGTAGGGGGATCATTGATGCCAGTTGGGAATGGCTGGGACAATTCCAGCTGCAGGCTGCTCTACCCCTGCCTGCCTGCCTGCCTGGAGCTAGCTGCCTTTCTGCGCTTTCTATTGCATTACTGGCCCCACCTAGTGGACCTCGCTAGTATTGCCATTTGCAATAGGGTGCCTGGATGGTGCAAACCCCCTTTCCCAGTACTTGGGATGATTTGTTTTTGTTTTTTAAAAAGGTGTGTGTGTGTGTGTGTGTGTGTGTGTGTGTGTGTGTGTGTGTGTGTTTCTGTGCTTGGCTGTGCTCATTAGGCCAGGCGGTCTCCTCCCCTGCCAGGCTTCCTGTTAGGAACTTGGGAACAGAGGGGATTTTTGGACCAAATCAGACAATTGTTCTAGATATTCAGATATCTAGCCTTTGGCACAGCCTGGCAGCTGAACTTTCCACACCCAAACATGCAGCCAAGCTGTACCTGGGAGGTCAAAATTTGGTTTATATGTTAGAAAAACATAACCCAAACGGGTGGTGTGTGTGTGTGTGTGTGTGTGTGTGTGTACAGTTTATATATAGAGAGAGATTTGATAGGAGGAACTGACTTGTGGGTATGGAGGGTAAGAAATCCTACCCTCCGCAGTGGATGCTGGGAGGTTCAGGAGAGCCAATGTGTAGTTTTAGTCCAAGTCTAAAGGCTCGAGAATCAGGTGAGCCAAAGTAGAAGATTCTAGGTGATAACCAGTAGGCTTATGCTCAAGGACACCCAGCGTTCAGTCTGAGTCCAAGGCTGGAAAAGACCAGTGTCCCAGCGCTAGCAGCCCTGCGGGTGGAGCCCCTCTGTCCTTGTTTGTTTGAGACCCAATCTCTATGTTTCTGAGGCTGTCCTGAAATTTACTTTGTAGTCCTGACTGGCCTAACACTCCTAATCCTTCTGCCTGGGCCTCCTGGTCCTGGGTCATGCATGCTGGCTGGGAGGAGCCCCTCTTTCTTGGCCTTTTTGATCTCAGTTGTCAATAGACTGGATGAGACAAGGCCAGCTCACCTTGGGGAGGGCATCTGCTCTGCTCAGTCGGTAGATTCAAATGTTAATCTCATTGTGAACCATCATCCCACAGGCACCCAGGATAATGTTTAGACACCCTATGACCCAGTCAAGTTGACACATAGAATGAACTATCAGTGTTTTGTGCCAGTAACCTAGAGCCTGGAAATAACGTAAGCTTTGGACAGATGAAAATCCTTCTGACTGTAGGACGCTGAACAAGGGTTGTAATACCCCGGAGCCCCATGTCCTCAGGTCTGAATAGCATTGGCTCCTCTGAAGGGAAGCGTGAGGAATGGCTAAGGGTTGCTCACAGGGAGCCTTACTGCGTTGAATACATTCAGTTCTAGCTCTCAGAAGGCAAAGGCAGAAGAATTGTGACTTCTAGGCCAGACTGGGCTACATGAGGACCCCACCCCCACCCCGGTCTCAAAACAAACAAGCCCACAAGACTTTTGTCATTGGTTTTTAGAGAGCTGGGACCAGCAGCATTGCAAGGACTCAATCTGGTAAATTCATGCTGGGAATTGATGCTGCATTTGCAGGCCACCTGCCTCCTGAGTCTGTCCTCCCAAGTGTGATAGCCTCAGCCAAGACATGGTCTCCTCACTCCCCAGCATACCTTGCTGTGATATTTTCATCTTGGCTTGTGCCCCAGAGGTGACAAAACCCTGCCCTTCAGGCTTTTCCTAAACCTAGACTGGGCAGGGTACCCTGGCCCAGGGCCAGGGGTGACCAGTTGCTGGAGGCTCAATTCACTTGGGAGTGTGTTGGTCGTTTCCCTGGGGAGGTAGGGTAATGACACCCTCACTCAACTTCCTGTCCCAGAACCACCATCTTAGAGGAAACCTCGTTCCCGTAGACCACAATTCCTGTCTCCTCTCTGGATGATGCAGTCAAAGGGAACCCCAGGACAGAGAAAAGGGTTTTGTCTGTCTCCTGCTACTTTGAAGGTGTGTCACCCAAGACATGTCACCCTCTCTGAGTTCATTTATTCATCTGTAAATGGAAGATACTGAGAATATCTTCCCATGCGACCTGACAGCTGTCACAAGTCTGCCATGAGGTGTGGTTAAGGGCCAGAATGCCATGGAATCCATAATGTCCATATGGGTGCAGACCTCAACTGGCGTGAGGAACCCATGATAGAAGTGGAGGTGAGGTGAAGTGACCGTCATTACTGTCTCAGTGAGCGTTTCTGTGGCTGTGAAGAGACACTGTGGCCACAGCAACTCATAGAAAGGAAATCATTTCATTGGGACCAGCTTGTAGTTTCAGGGGTTTAGTCTATTATTGGCATGCTGGGAAGCATGGCAGCATGCAGACAGACATGGTACTGGGGAGGGGCTGAGAGTTCTACATCTGGATTGGCAGGCAGCAGGGAGAGATGGCTCCACTGGATGTGGCTTGAGCATCTGAGACCTTAAAGCCCACCCCCAGTGGCACACTTCCTCCAACAAGGCCACACCCACTCCAACAAGGCCACACCTCCTAACAGTGCCACTCCCTGTGAGCCTCTGGGGACCATTTTCTTTCAAACTATCACAGTTACCACTGTCTTCTCTTGCATTTTCTTCCTCCCATCAGCTACTTTGAGAGACAAGGCTGAGCCTCTCACATAGGTTGCTTCATTTAAAGTCCATGATGTCTCTGCAAGATACATGCCCTGCTTTCATTTTATAGTTGGGGAAACTGAAACTCAGGGAGTTGACATAATTTGCCAGAGGCTAGTGTATCCAATGGGACCAGGGCTCCATTCCCACTTGGGGTCTTGTGAAACTTAAGCCTGGGTAGAGCTGCCAGGCCCCTCTCCATCACCCTCCTGGGTGAAGCTCTTAACAGCCCAGCTGGCCCCCTGCTGCTGGGGATATATACAGTTCTTGGGGCTTCCATCTGCCATTGTAGATAAGGAGCACCATTCTTGGTCACCCCTTTGTGCACTCCCTAGGTCCCCCTTGTAAACTCCCAGGCACCTCAGGGTTCCTGCTTGGTATTTGGGATTGAATTGTGTAGTTCTGGAACTGGGAGGAAAAGTGGGGATCAACTAGGCAGAATCTCCCTTCTCTCTCAGGTTGGGGCTTGGGATTTGGGCCTGAGAGGGTCATCCCTAAGTGAACAGAGGCCATGTGGAAAGATGGCGCCTTCAGAGCCTGCATTCTTCTGTGTTCCTAATCTGGGGGTGGTGGAGACTCAGCGGCCCAGCACCTATTTCTCCCCTCCTGGATCTTGTGTCTCTGCTGCAGAGAGGACGGTAACTGTCCCCTCCTGTGCATTGGCTCTGTTCTTTGCTGTTAACCACTCCCAGCTGCTGATGGAGCTCCTGCTCCATGACATAACCTGGGGCTCTGGTGTTTGTGTCTTGTCCAAGCTGGGAAGGAGGTAAATAAAGTACTTACCTGTGACACTGTCCACTCACTGGTGGACTCCGTTTATCCTCTCCAGGCCAGGCTCCCTTTCACACACCATAATAGCTTCCTTGGTGTCTTCTCTGATGGAATGCACCTGACTGGCCTGGCCACCCCTATGGCTCCCATACCTCCTGCTAGCCTGCTGGGACCACAGTTCATGCATGTATTTCTTACCTGCAAGCGAGGCTAGTCCCAAAGTCATATTTATTCAATAAAGGTATGCTAATCTACAGGTGCTCAGGGCACTGCGGGTAGGAAGGTGGGCCCAGCCAGAACAGTTCTCTGCCTGTTCTGGTGTCTGATGAAAATAATGATTCCAGCAGATGTTAAATTGCCCAAGAAACAAGCGTGGTAACAGGCAGCAAGAGTGTCCTCAAGTTGGATATGGTAGCCCGTTTCTATAGCCAGCACCGAGGAAGCTGAAGCAGGACGATGTTTGAGTTTGAGGCCAGTTTGGACTCATAGTGAGTTCTAGGCTTGCCTAGACTAAATAAGGAGACAGTGTCTTAAAAAGACACTGAGCTACTGGGATCCGAGGCTCTGCCTCTCTTCTTTGTGTCCTCCCAGGGGCTCAGAAGGGTCCCAGAGAACCCAGCAGACTCCTAGTCTCTACTGTACTATTTTCTGTTGTTCGTGAGTTCCTCCACTGGTAGGTGTTAGCAAGACCAGAGGAGTTTTCTGCCCTTCCCAAAGAGGATGCCCTCATTCACCTGCCCAGGAGTCATGTGCCGGTGTGGTAGGTGGTCCACACAGCCCTCACCCGCTGCCTGAATGGCAGGAAGAGGTAGAGGAAGACTACACACACCATAGAACTCCATAGTACTCTCGGGACAGCTCTAGTCTTCTGCACTGCCTTGGAGGGTGGGCCTTACATCACAGATGTGGGCCCCGGGTGCACGTTGCTATGTAATGTAGTGTATGACAGGGCACTGTAACCTCTGTCCTCTGCCCTTCCCCAGACATGAGCCTTTAGTACCCTTTTGCCTCTTTTAAGGCAGTCTCATCATGAAGTCCAGGCTGGCCTTGAATTTGCAGTCATCCTGCCTGGGCCTCTTGCATGCTGGGATTACAGGCTTGAGCCACTGTGCTTGTCTAAATTTTACCTCGTGCCATGTGACATTGGACAGTTTAGCTAGCATCATTCCCCTCTACTGTAAATGGGGGATAAATAATCATTTATTTATCATTCCTGCTTCTGCAGGAACCAAGTAACAGTTGTGATAAGGTGAACTGCTGTGCTACACGGTGAACTGTCCTGGGGGTTAGTTGAATTTGAATCCATCTGGGATGTAAATACCACTTTGTTTTGGGCTTCTGCCTCTGGAGTGCTGGGATTACAGTCCTGTGCCACTTACAGACCTGATGTTTGAACAAGGTAAACATATTACTCCATTAATATGAATGAAAACTATATGTCTTGTGTTGCTTTGGAGGACAGAAAGAGTAATTACTGTGAGATATGATTTGAATTTAGTGGCCGGGTGGTGGTGGCACACCACTTTAATCCCAGCACTTGAGAGGCAGAGGAAGGCAGATCTCTGTGAGTTCAAGGCCAGCCTGGTCTACAGAGCGAGTTTCAGGACAGCCAGGGCTACACAGAGAAACCCTGTCTCTAAAAACAAACAAAAAAGATTTGAGTTCAGCTGTTAACTGTCTAGCAAGCCAGTCATGACAGAGTAAATGCCTGTAATTTTAGCATTTAGGGGGTTGAGGCAAGGGGATTGCAAGTTCCAGGTTGGTCTGGGCTTCTTAGTAAGACCCTGTCTTGGGGGTGGGGTGGGGTGAGGAGGATAAGAAAATAGCTATCTAGCATTTGGACAAGTAATTAGCTTCCTGTTCTTGGAAGGATCCCAGCAGAGGCTAATGACTGAGGCAGAGAAGAGATTCCTCCCTTGGTAGTTATCTTTTGGAGTGCCTTTTGCTCTAGGATAACACTCATTGACTGAGTTCTACAGGAACCATTGTCTTAACCTGAACCCTCTTTTTATCTGATTCTTGGGAGACCCAGGGCTGTGTATATGCTAAGCAAGTGCTCTATCACCAAGCCACATCCCAAGCCCCCAGATTCCGCCTATACGAAGGTCATCCATGCAACATCTGTAAGAAATGCACAATATCCACAAGCCGGGTGGTGGTAATGAATGCCTTTAATCCCAGCACATGGGAAGCAGAGGCAGAGGCAGGTGGATCTCTATGAGTTTGAGGCCAGCTTGGTCTACAGAGCAAGTCCCAGGATAGCCAAGGCTACACAGAGAAACCCTGTCTTGAAAAGCAAAGACAAAAAACCAAAAAAAGAAAAAGAAAAAAAAAAAAAAGAAAGAAATGTACAATATCCCCAAAAGAAAGTCATGTGACCTTAGGTGGGATCTTAGGGGTGGAGTCATGGTAAGGAAGCTGTATAACCACTGAGTGTGGACAAGTCCCTAGAGGGTTGAGAAACAGAATGGTCCGGTGTGGGTGAGTTACTGGGTTCCCAGGAAGAGGTTGGAGGTGAGTCTCTGGTGGGCCTTCCCTCCCCCCCCACTCCCGCCCCATGTTCCTCCCCACACACCTGCCAAAGGAAGAAGGGGAGAAGAACTGGTGTTTACTAAGTGCTTAGCACAGTTCAGATGCTGCCCTGTGTGCATCAGGCCTCCTGGCAGCCCTAGAGATGGTGCAGTAGTGAGCCCCATCTTATGGAGTCAGACACACCACCTCTGCACAGCAAGGCTATTCCCATTTTATAGATGAGGAAACCAAGGCACATTTGAATGCTTTGCCCTGTGTTACAGAACTGGCAAGAGGCACAAACTAGAATTCAAATCCAGAATCCAATGGAGTTTATTCTCTCTCCCTCCCTCCCTCCCCTCTTCCCTCTCCCTCCCTCCCTCCCTCCTTCTCCCTCCTCTCTCCCTCCCTGTGTGTGTGTGTGTGTGTGTGTGTGTGTGTGTGTGTGTGTGTGTGTGTGAGAGAGAGAGAGAGAGAGAGAGAGAGTGTGTGTGTGTACTGCCTCCATGTGTGTGGTCAGAGGACAGTCTTGGGTGTTAGTCTTTGCCTTCTGTCTTGTTGGAAAGCAAATCTCTTTTACTGTTTTCTGTTGTGTATAACAAGCTTGGTTTGTAAGCTTCTGGAGACTTCCATCTTAGCCTCACATTCCCTGTAACAGGAACATGCTGGGATTACAGATAATTGCACTATCAGGTGATCAGGTTATGTAGCAAGCACTTACTCCACTGAGACATCTCCTGAGTCCTGAGTGTTTATTAAACACTTTATTTATTTAGTATTGTGTATGTGTGTGTGTGTGTGTGCGCGTGTGCGTGCATGCTTTCATGAATTTATGTGCACCACAAGTGTGCAGGAGCCCATAGAGGCCAAAATAGGGTATTGGATTCCCTGGAGTTGGGGTTACAGACAGTTGTGAGCCACCACGGGAGTGCTGGGAACTGAACCCAGGTTCTCTAGAAGAGCAGTAAGCTCTCTTAACCATTGAGCCTTCGCTCTGGCCCCTGATTTTGTTCATTTGTTTTACCATATAAGCAGCAATAGCTTTATGCTATTGAATTCTATATGAGTTTTGTTTGGAGACAGTATCACACTGTAGCCCAGGTTAGCCTTGAACCTGTGGCAGTTCTTCTGTCTCTGTCTTCCTGGAACTTGACAACCATGAGCCACCATGCCAGACTCACAGCGATCTTTTGAGTGTTGTCTGCTGTGATGGAAAGGGAAGGCAGAGAAAGGAGCAAGGGTGTGAGAGGTGAGAGTCTGTGGCTCTAGTGACTCCACCTGCCTGGCACTGCTCCAGGGGCCTGCCAAGCTCCCCAGCCTGGTGGTGGGGCTTGAGCGTCTGCCAGGAGAGTTGGATGAAGATCTTCAGGCCAAGGAAACAGCATCTGGCGAAGGCTTGGAGGTGGGAATGTGCCTAGCCCTTTTTTGAGTTATTGTCCCAGTGTGACGGGTTGAGTCATCAGTGAGGAGCCAATGGGTCAGCTGCCCTTGTTTGGTCTGACTTAGTGGTTTCCTGTTGAGCACAGAGTGAGCAGTGTTTGAGAATGAGTGATGTGATGTCAGATGAGCAGTGTTTGAGAATGAGTGATGTGATGTCAGAGGAGGGGTGCACCAGAGAATGGTCATGCGACTTGCCTGGAATCCTTCCACACCTTCCCTGTGGCTATAATGGTGAAATCCAAAGCCCTCCACCCTGTCAGATTCTATCACTTGATTCTTGGCTGGCCTCTGAAGCTTTACCACCAACCTCCCAGTTGGAATTTAACTCCACAAGACTACCCTGACTCTCTCTGTCTCCATTCATTGCCCATTCGTTGTTAGTTTACTTTACTGTGTTCTGAGGCTTGACGGTAAGGACTTGTGTGTGAAGGAAGCATTCTACTACTGAGCTTGTTTCTTTGAGACAGAGTCTCCCTGTGTAGCCCAGTTTGGTTTTGAACTTGTAACCCTCTTGTCTTAGACTCCTAAGTGCTAGAATTTCAAGTGTGTATTGCCATGCTCAGCTAGGGCTGGGTTTTCATGTCACCTCCTCCAGGGAGTCTCCCATGGCTTCTCATTTATTAGATGCATCTGTTTGCACCCCCTCCCAATTCATTCTAAATTCCCGCCATAGCACTATGTATGTGTGTGGGAGGGGGAGCAGTTATACAGCCTTGAGAATGCTAAGCACTCACTCTGTGACTGCGCGACACCCCAGCCCCCACATTTCTTTTTATAACTTCATTTTCTCTGATTACATACTCAAAATTCTCAGTGATCAGAAATACATCATCTAGTACGTGAACACTCACATCCTACAGAGAACTATTGAGAGTTTATTTAATTCTCCTTGTTTTTTCCCATATGTAGACTACATATTAAAATGAGATCACACTATTGGTAGGTAGCTTGTTATTTTACTTGGTGAAGACTTGCATACCTGGAATTGAGATCTGCTGCATTCCTTTTGTGGTGTTTCATTCTATGGATATACCAGAATTCATTTAACCAGCTCCTCTCTCCCTCTCTGCTTTCTTTTCTTTTCTTTTTTTTTTTTATTAATATGTGAATACATCTCTCCAAATAGACAAAGGGTGTGAAGATACTTACATCACATGTAAATGTTCAGCAAAAGTTGACTTCAGCTGAGTAGGAGTTCAATAATCAAATAGGATGATTCTTTCTGTGGACAGTCAGCCTCTTTTCCCAGCCATTCATGTCATTGTCCAATGGATCCATGAACACAGTGGCCATGGTGGCAGAGATGAGGTCTATGCAGAAGCTCAACAACATGGACTTCCACTCACCACAGCTAACCTGGCTACTGCTGCTGCTGCTGAGTGCCAGATTAGCCAACAGCAGAGACCAACACTGAACCCCAGATATGGCACCATTCCCAGTGGTGACCAGTCAGCAATCTAGTGCCAGGTTGACTACATTAGATGACTTCCTCTATGGCAAGAACAACTCTGTCCTTACTGGAGTAGATACTTATTCTGGTTATGCATTTTCCTTTCCTACATGGAAAGCTTCTGCCAAAACTACCATCAGTGGATTTACAGAAAGTCTTATCCAACATGTTATTGCACACAGTACTGCTTTTGACCAGGGAACTAACATAACAGCCAGAGAGAGATGACAGGGAGCCCACAAAAAGGGAATCCACTGGTCTGATCATGTGCACCAGCATCCTGAAGAAACTGTCCCGATAGAAGGATGAAATGGCCTTTGGTCTTTTGAAGAATCTGTTACAGCACCAATTGGTAGCAGCACCTGGAGAACTGGGGCAAGGTTCTCTGTAGCTGTAGATTTCCTGGTCCTGCCTGGGCCATGGTCAGGACAAATCTCTCTCACCCGCCAATCCTGCAGCTGCTCAGACCCAACCAAGTAAACACACAGAGACTTATATTACTTATAAACTGTATGGCCATGGCAGGCTTCTTGCTATCTGTTCTTATATATTAAATTAACCCATTTCTATTGATCTATTCCTTGCCACGTGGCTCGTGGCTCACCGGCATCTTCACAAGTTGCTTGTCATGGCGGCTGCTGGCAGCATCTCCTGACTCCACCTTCCTGTTCCCAGAATTCTCTTCTCTGCCTGTTCTGCCTATACTTCCAGCCTGGCTACTCGCCAATCAGCATTTTATTCATACAGGGCAATATCCACAGCAGTTCTCCAGTAGGAAGTATATACTCTGAATCAACATTCAATATATGGTATCACTTCTTATATATCCAGGGTCAATGGGTCCTGGAATCAAGGAGTAAAGTATGGATTTTTTTGTTGTTGTTGTTTTTTGTTTTTTTGTTTTTCGAGACAGGGTTTCTCTGTGTATCTTTGTGCCTTTCCTGGAACTCACTCTGTAGCCCAGGCTGGCCTCGAACTCACAGAGATCCGCCTGGCTCTGCCTCCCAAGTGCTGGGATTAAAGGCATGCGCCACCACCGCCCAGCATAAGTATGGATTTTTTTTTCCTCTCTGCTTTCTTTTCTTTTTTTTTTTTAAGGAGGGATTCAGAGGGGGCGGGGCAATGCTGGGGATTGAACCCAGGGCCTTGCACAGTTGGTCAAATACTCTGCCACTGAGTTACAGTTCTAGTCCTAATCAAGCCACTTTTTGTGTGTTGCTTTGAGATTGGGGTGTGTGTGTGTCTGTCTGTCTGTCTGTCTGTGTGTGTGTTTCTATGTGTGTGTGTCTGTGTGTGTGTGTCTCTGTGTGTGTGTCTGTGTGTGTGTGTCTGTGTCTGTGTGTGTCTGTGTGTGTGTCTGTGTGTGTGTGTCTGTGTGTGTATGTGTCTGTGTGTGTGTGTGTGTGTGTCTGTGTGTGTCTATGTGTGTGTCTGACCACTGTATAGCTCTGGCAGGCCTGGGACTCGAAATCTTCCTGCCTTGGCCTGAGTGCCAGAGTTACTAGTGTACCGTCAACTAGATTCCACTTCACGCTGTCAGACGTTTGGCCTCTTAGCAGGCTTTGCTGCTTTCTCACTCCACTGAACACTTTCATACATACACCTTTGTGCCCTTCTAGCAGTGTTCTTTTCAGACAATTCCCTAGAGTGGAATTGCTGAGTCAGAGGGTGTGAACATTTAAAATCACAATAGCCATTTCCACGTTACCCTTTCTGGAGTTGTACCTCAACAACATAACTAAAATGTGCCCCTCCCCAGTCAGTCCTGCCTTTCCTTTGGCACAGCCTTGGGAGTCAGTCACATGACCAATCTGCTCCTGAGACCGTCAGCTCCACAAAGGGCAGTGTTCCCCATTTGCCACTACATTCTGAATGTGAGCACAATGCCTGGTATACAGTAGGCAGTTAATAAGTGCTTGCTGATTGAGTTGGTAAGGGAGTGAGGATGGAGATTTGAATGTGAAGAAATTCCTCCCTCTGTGTGTGTGTGTGTGTGTGTGTGTGTGTGTGAGAGAGAGAGAGAGAGAGAGAGAGAGAGAGAGAGAGAGAGAGAGACACACACACACACACAGACAGACAACCCACTGCAGGCTTTGAGACGTGGACTGGCAGGTGTCAACAGTCTTGACTGATACCTATTGCCGTAGGAAGTTCACGGCCCTTGTGTCAGAAGTCTCCATTGGTACCGTACTGCTGTAGGAAGTTCACAGCCCTTGTGTCAGAAGTCTCCATTGGTACCATACTGCTGTAGGAAGTTCACAGCCCTTGTCCTCCATGCTCCTGTTTCAGCTGCCCTCTGTGTACTTATGTCCTGCTTCTTTTCTCTCCTGTCCCCTAACTGCTTCCTGAAGCTCCTCAAGAAACCGTCCCTAGGGCTGGGGAGTAAGACAGCTTCTACAAGACCCCGGGTTCCAGCCTCAGCGCCAAAAGGAAAGAAAGGAAGAAGCCCTTTCTTTCGGGCCTTCCTCCCTTTGCCTGGGAAGACCTCCCTGTTTCCAGGTGCTGTTCAGAAGCCCACCCGGTTCCTTTCTCAAAGCCTGCAGTCTTCAGCTCCCCACACATGGCCTTCTCTGCCTCCGCCCTCTCACCCATTACTGACTTAGTCAGCAGACACTCTCCAGTGAAGCTTTTCCTTGGCATGGATACCTTTGTTCACGCCATCCTACTTTCCATCCGCCCCTCACCTCGGGTTTGAGAGTATACCAGTGGTAGGGGTTTGGTCACACATGCCAGTACTCCCTGGGGTGTGATGCACATGTGCCAATGAACAGATAGATGGACACAGGAGATGGAGAGTCCTAGTGCAATGTTTTTTTAGGGCTGTATAGGTGTGAGGTGTTGCAAAGCCTAGTTGGGCTGTGGTTTGGAAGAGGGAAAGACGGAAGAACCAGAGAGTTCGGTAAAAAGGACGTGTGGGGCCATGGGTACAGAGCCACAGGGTGACAGCCCACTGATGGAAGTGGCGAGGCCAGAAGGGGAAGCTGGGGTGGGGAAGAGGAGGGGCTTATTGGTGTGGATTTGAGGAGCTGAGGGGGGTTGCTGCTCTGACTTCAGGGGAGGAGATCCAGCTGCCTGTGCAGGTCTCAGGTCTAGAGATAACAGTGCAGGAGAGGGAGATGAGATCAGCTCTCCAAAGGCTGGGAGCATAGGGCTGTGGGATGGGACCTTGAACCATGACGTCATGTGTACAGGAGGCGGGAGGAAAGATCGACCTAAACCCACAGTGTGGCCCCAGAGGCCTGAGGACTTTGAGAAAATCAGAGGACAAGGTCATATTGGCTGTTTCTCTGGAGAAGAAGGGTCTGGAACCAGGCTGAGCAGTCAAAGTAGAGAGGAAACCTAGGTCTGGGGCCTTCTTGCACATTTGAGAGGGAATGGGAGGGAGCACCCTGGGGATTTGTGAGTCACTTCCCCTCCAGAGGGAGGACGGAGGGCCTGTGAGTGGAGCCTCTGTGTCCACTGAAGGGGACATTCTTGTTACTCACTGGAATTTCCAACCAGTTGGAGTGGGTGGGGTAAGTCTAAAAGCCTTGGATGCTTAGGGAGCAGTTCTGTGAGGTTCAAGGGTTTAGGGAAGAAGTGGGTACTGAGTCTACAATGAGTAGGAGTGTGGGGAAGTTAAGGTACCCTAAAATTAGACTGCTTCAGGGTCCCTCAAGTGTTCTTGGGTTGGCAGTAGGGACGTAGAAAGACCCTGTTGTGCTGCCTGCTGGTCTGACCCAGGCTGTGCACTTGGAGCCCACAGAGTAGAAGACAGAAGAACCTGTAGCACAGGGCACTGAGCTGGCACACTTGTGCCCTAGGGAATGCCAAGCCTGGCTGTTCCCAAACCATGGGAACAGCCTCACCCGCCCAAACCAAATGAGGAATTGTGGCTCGAGAGGGCCCTTCAGATGTGTCTTGGCTATTTATAACTCAGCCAGAGCAAAACTGGACTGAGAGAGAAAGTAATGGATGACGGGTAGGAGATGTCTTTGCAGGACCCTGGTGGGACAGACCCGGACTGGTCCAGGCGCTAGAGATCCCATCACACCTCTCTCAGTCTGTTTCGGTTTGGGTGACAGGATGGAGCCTGCATCTGGTGAGGGCAGGTTTTCTACTATTGACCGAATGGCAAGAGCCTCCCCTAGACTTCAGAGTTCGAGAAAATTTGTTAAGGAGTAGGGTGAGAAACCATTCGTTCCCTTTCATCCCCACTGGCCTTCTACATGCTGCTTCTCAGCTAAGGTGCCCAACGGAGTAGAGAGGAATTGACATGGTGGCCCCAGCTGAGACAGTTTGCCTTCCTCTGGAAATGGCCTCAACCGTTTGACTCTGCCCTGTGGCTGTATGGTTGCCGCTTGTGTTGTGTATGAAAGGCGGTCATAAAAGGCACGTGAGGTTTTGACGGACAGATTCAGACACGGCACCACCTGGTTGGTGGCACCTGTTCCACAGATTGACAAAGATAAAGTGGTGGGTTGGTATATGAAGCTGGATTTTATTCCAGGCTGCCAGATACTCTAGGAGGTGATGGGACAGAAGGACACTTAAGAGGAAACTCCTCCCATATAACCACAGCTAACAACCAGTTGCAAGAATAAAGGCAGTGTGGCCATCCTTAAGCCTAGCTCAGAGCAGAGATGTGGTTTACAATGTGCCGTGCTTTTTTAAAAATGTAAGTTACTTGCTTTCATTTTTAAAGTCAGGAGATTTTTATATAAGCATTCATGTTTTCCCTTATGTGTGGTGCCACAGGATGAGACAGAGGCAGGCAGATCTCTGAGTTCCAAGCCAGCCTGATCTACATAGCTGGTTCCAGGATAGCCAGGGCCACACAGAAAGACTTCCTCTCAAAAACAACTGTAGGGAGCTGGAGAGAGAACCCAGTGGTTACAAGCACTTGCTATTCTTGCAGAAGACCTGGGTTCAGTTTTTCCACCTACATGGTGGTTCACAACCATCTGTCACTACTATTCCAGGGGATCTGAACTGGATCTGAGGTCTTCTGACCACTGCAAGCATGAGACACACAATTGGTACACACACACACACACACACACACACACACACACACA
>CABHPP010140672.1:25725-66516 GCA_902168425.1 Peromyscus attwateri | reverse complement strand
TGTGGGAGAGAGAGAGAGAGAGAGAGAGAGAGAGAGAGAGAGAGAGAGAGAAAAAGTACTCTCCCAGAGAGTGATATATTCAGTTAAATTTACCTGCTATTTGAAAGATTGGTGATCCTATGTAATTTGTTCATTTTGTCTGCCAGTCATCTGTTTAGGTTCTTCACAGAGGTATTTTGTCTATAGATTCAATAACAGCTTATCACTCAGATCCTTTGCAAGGAATTTGATCCAAGTGATGTTGTCTAAGGGGTTTCCCCAGCTGACAGACCTGTGTTTTGCAGGAAAATGCCATCACTGGAATTCAAATCATATTTTTTGAGATAGTGTAGGTATCCTCTTTCTGGCTTTGCTTAGTTGGTAAAATTTGCAGAAGAAAAACCCTTAATGGGCTAGCTTTTGTTTATACTAGGGTTGGGCTAAGGAGTTTGGCACATCCTATACCTTACCTTACTCCTTACCCAGGGACTTTTAGTATGTTATCTTGGTTAACGACTCTTAGGTTATGGTTAATAAAGCTTTTCCATTTGTAATTTTTTTAATTATATAAGAAGAATCACAAAGTGCATAGTGGCTTTAGGGCTTTATAAGATGCCTTTAAATGAGATTTTTTTTTATTTCTCAAATATTTCTGGACATATTTCCCTGAACTGTCAAATGGATGTATTTGTCACAATGAGTTTGTCCATAGAGTATACATTCAGCCAGGAAATTTCGTTAAATTCATGAAATGTTTTTGAAGCTTTCATGAACTAATTTGAGTAGTTTTCAAATCAAGTTAAAGCATGTAAAATACATATAAAACCCCAGCTATTCTTTCCCCATTTAATGCATGTGGTAATTCTGTGTCTCCTTTGCTTCTGTCATAGGGAACCCTCTGCTGCTGTACTCCGTACATATTCCATAGATCAACCATTATGCCCTGTCTTGTTTATACATTCTTTCAGATGTATTCATTCATAGATTCAGCTTTACTCCTCCTGTACATGCAAAGGAAATTTAAGCTGGAATACATAGTGAATGTGGATGCACAATATTTTTATAAAATAACATTTTTAAGCAATAAAATATTTTATTTCTTTTTTGTTTTTTTATTTTTGTTGTTTGTTTTTAAGTTGGAATTTCCATGCTTTTTAATTGAAAATAGACCTTTCTCATACAATATTCCCTGATTACAGTTTCTTCATCTAATCCTTGCATTTCCTCCCTACATCCCATCCAATCTGAACCCAAATCATTTGTGTCTCTCTTTAGAAAACAATGGGCAACTGAAAGAAAATAATAAGATAAAATAAAATATCACAATACATCAGAGTAGGACAGAGTAAACAAATAAAAGGAAAATAGCCCAAGAAAAGGGAAAAGAAATGACTATAGACACAGATTCACTCTTTTGCACACTCAGGAATCCCATAAAAACACAAAACTAGGAGCCATAATATATATGCAAGGACCTGTAAGGACAAAACCCTTTAAAAAGGCAAAATGAAATTATCATCATCATCATCATCAACAACAACAGAAGATAAGAAAAAGAAAAGAAAAGAAATAGCCCTGACATGACATTATGAATAAAGGAACCTCAGACTATCCCGTTGAATTGATTTTCTGTTGGCCTACCCTTAAAAGTAGTTTGCTTCCTTAGTAAGACTTCCTTGAAGAAAACTAAATTTTCTTTTGTAGGTGGTTATCAACTGGGGATAGCTTTTGGGTTAGGGATGGAGGCAAGTGTCCACTTCACCTTTCAAATTTAGGACCCCATCTGGTACAGAACCTGTGCAGGTCCTGTGCATGTTCTCTGTCTCTGTGAGTTCATAATTGCATTGGTCCAGTTATATTTAGAAGGTCTTGTTTCCTTAGTGTTCTCTATCCCCTCTGTCTCTTATACTCTTTATTTCTCCCTTCTGCAGAGTTCCCTGAGTCCTAGAGTAGGGATTTGATGGATAGTTCCCCTTTAGGATTGAGTGTTCCCAGGTCTCTCACTCTGCATATTTTCTGTCTCTCAGCCTCTTTATTTGTACTAATTGCTGCAAGATGAAGCTTGTCTGATGATGGCTAGCCATGTATAGGAGTATAGCAACAAATGATTAGGAGTCATTTTATTGCTATATTCTTTTAACAGAACCATAGTATTTGGTTTTGTCCTAGGTTCCCAGGTTATCTGTCCTCAGATTCTTGAAACTCAGTGTTGTGTATGGGTTCCATCCTGTGGAGTGGGCCTTAAATCAAATCAAATATTGGTTGTTACTCCCACAAGCTTTCTGCTCTCATTGCATTAGCATATCTTGCAGGGAGGATAACACTGTAGATCAAAGAGTTTATAGCTGGGTTGGTGTTTACATTTCTCTTTTTGTAGCATTCAGAGTACCTTTCTAGCAAAGAGTCTAGTATGTGGGAGTAAAGGCTCTATGTAAGGCCTCTGCTTGACTTCTCAGTATTCAGTGAGTTTTGTAGGTATTGTCTTCAGCAATAGGGCTTGTTGTCAGTTAGTGGAGAGCAACATATAGCCTTGGCAACAGCTTGAGTCTCATTCAGGGATTCCCATGGGGCCAACAACTCAAATGGATGTAACCCAATCCTAATCTTAGAAACTTTATTTGGTGGCAAGTGATGACCTGTTGGGGCTTTGTCTTCTTCATTATTTGGCAATTTTATTTAGACTATTCAAATGATCCTTAAATTTACCTGTCTCTTCTCATGTTCCCTCCTCATCTCCACTTGATCCTCTCATGCCAGCCTGCCCCTGCCTACACCTCCATCCATCCATCCATCCATCCATCCATCCATCCATCCATCCAATCTACTGATTTTATTTCCCCTTTCTAGGGAGATCTATCCATTCTCCCTAGTCATGTACTCTATATCTAACCTATATAATCTACGGATTGTAGCTTTTTTACCATTGCCTTAACAACTAATGCCCACATATAAGTAAATATATATCATATTTGTATTTCTGGGTCTGAATTACCTCACTCAAAATGAATTATTCTAGTTCCACCTATTTACCTATGAATTTCATTTTTTTAAACAGGTGAGTTATATTCCACTGTGTAAACGCACCCACATTTTCTTTATCTATTCATCTTTTGGAGAATGTCTAGGTTGTTTCCAGTATATGACTATAGGATATAGGATGAAGAATAGTTTGCGTATATACTCAAGTGGTATAGCTAGATAATGAAGTATATCAATACCTAGTTCCCTGTGGAACCACCAGAGTGACTTCCATAGTGGCTTAACAAGTTTGTAGTCCCATCAGTATTGGATGAGTGCTCCATGTGTTCCCATCCTTGACAACATAAACTGTCATTTTTCTATACATCTTAGCCATTCTGACAGCTGTAAGGTAAAATTCAAAGTAGTTTTGATTTTCATTTCCCTGATGACCAAGAATGTTGAACATTTCAAGTGTTTCTCAGCCATTGGACTTTCCTCCTTTGAGAACTTTCTGTTTATATCTGTACCCCATTTTTTAATTAAGTTGTTTTCTTGATAGCCAGTCTTTTGAGTTCTTTATAGATTTTGAGAATTGTCCCTCTGTCAGATGTGTAGCTGGTAAAAATATTTTTGCATTGAGTATGTTGCCATTTTGTCTGAATTATGGTGTTCTTGACCAATAAGACATTGTTCAGTTTCATGAGATCTCATTTATTTATTGTTGATCTTAGTACTTGTGCTAACAATGTTCTTGCTGTTCAGAAAGTATTTTCTTGTATTAATGAGTTCAAGAGTATTCCCCGCTTTCTCTTCTATAAGATTCAGTGAATCTGGTTTGATATTGAGGTCTTTGATACATTTAGGTTGAGTTTTGTGCAGGGTGATAAGTATGGATCTACTGCATTCTTCTGTAAGCAGCCATCTAGTGTGACAAGCACTATTTGTTGAAGATGCTGTCTTTTTTTTCCATTATGTATTTGTAGCTTTTTGTAATAAAAAAAAAAAAACAGTTGTCCATACATGTATGGGTGTATGTCTTGGTCTTCAATTCAATTCAATTGATCAAGGTGCCTTTTTTTTTATTATGATAACTGTGTATTACAACTTGTGGCAGAGGTAGTAATAACTCCAGCAGTTCTTTTAACATTCAGAATTGTCTTGGATATCTTTTTTCATATTCCCATATGAAGCTGAAAATTATCATTTCAATATCTGTGAAGAATTGTATTGGAATTTTGATGCAGATTGCAATGAATCTGTAGATTGCTTATATCTTCTGACATCTTTTAGAAGTCTATCACTTTGTTAGTTAATGTTACTCAAAGATATTTTATGTATTTTGAGATTACGGTGAAGTGTGTATTTTCTCTGATTTCTTCTCAGTCCATTTGTCATTTTAATATAGAGATGTTACTATCTCTTGTATCCCTAGAATCTTCAGGACTTTTGTCATGAAGGGGTGTTCGATTTTGTCAAAGGTATATTCAGCATCTAATGAGATGATCATGTGGTTTTTGTAGTTCAGTCTGTATCTGAAAGGTTTCTACATCCCGATAAGCCTCTCTGCTAGTGCAACAATCCAAATCAGACCAAATTAGACAAAGTCCCAGTTTAACAGGTAAAGCATTCCAAAGTAAGAGAGGCTTATCGGTGTGCAAAAACTTTTCATCATCTATGGTGGATTACATTTATTTATTAATGTATGCTGAATCATCCCTGCCTCTCTGGGATAAAGCATACTTGATTGTGGTGGGTGATCTTTGTGATATGTTATTGGATCTGATTAGCAAGAATTTTATTGAATTTTTTTGCATCTATGTTCACAAGGGTAACTGGTCATTAACTCTCTTCCTTTCTTAAGTTTTTATGTGGTTTAGGTATCAGGGTAACTATGGCCTCACCTCATAAAATGAATTTGGCAATACTTCCGTTTCAACTTTGTGGAATAATTTGAGGAGTATTGGCATTAATTCTACTTTGAAAGTGTGATAGAATTCTACATTGAAGCTATATGTTTCAAGGCCTTGATATTTATTCTTTTTCTTTTTTCTATTTTTGGTTTACAGACTTTTAAATTACTTCTTTTATTTCACTAGGGATAATAGGTCTTTTAAAGTTGCCTATTTGACCTTATTTAACTTTGAGGTGTGGTAAGTATTGAACCATTTCTATTAGATTTTCTAATTTTGGTAGATTACAGGTTTTTAAAGTATGCCCTTCTGATTCTCTAGATTTCTTCGGTGTCTTTTGTTATGTACCCCTTTCCATCTCTAGTTTTGTTCATATAGGTGTTCTCTCTCTGCCTTTTAGTTAATTTTGCTGAAAGTTTTTCAATCTTATGGATTTTTCTCAAAACCCAACTCTTTGTTTCCTTGATTCTTTGTATTATTTCATTGTTGTTTCTATTTGATTCATTTCAGCCATGGATTTGATTATTTCTTGCCATCAACTCCTATTGGGTGTGATTGCTTCCTTTTGTTCTAGAGCTTTCAGGTATGCTGTTAGTTACTTGTATGAGATCTCTCCAATTTTTCTATGTAGCTACTTAGTGGATGAGCTTTCCTCTTGCAAACTCCTTCATTCTAGCCTGTATGTTTGGGTATGCTGTATATTCATTTTCATTCAATTCTAGAAAGTTTTTAATTTCTTTCTTAACTTTTATCTTGACCCATTTTTCAGTCAGAAGTGAGTTGTTTCATTTCCATGAATTTGTAGGATTTCTGTTGTTTCTCTTATTGTTGGTACCCAGCTTTAATCCATGATGATCATATAGGATTCAGGGTGTCACTTCCATTTTCTTTTATCTGTTGATAATTGCTTTGTGTCCAAGTATGAGGTTAATTTTGGAGAATGTTCCATGAACTGCTGAGAAGAAGGTATATTCTTTTGTCTTCTGTGAAATGTTCTGTAAATATCTGTTATGTATGATGTCATTTAGATCCAGGATTTCTCAGTTAATTTTTGTTTGGATGATGTGTATATTGGAGAAAGTAGCATGTGTAAGTAACCTATTCTTAGTGTGTGAGAGTAAATATGTTATTTAAACTGCAGAAGTCCTCCTTTTATGAACTTGGGTGCCCTTGTGTTTGATGCATAGAGTTAAGATTTGTAATGTCCTCTCAGTTGATTTTTCCTTTGATGAGTATGAAGTGTGTTTCCGTATACCTTTGGATTTGTTTTAGTGTGAAGTCTACTTTGTCAGATAATACAATGGATACCCCAGCTTGCTTCTTATGTTCATTTGCTTGAAATGTATTTTTTCATCCTTTTACCCAGAGGTGATGTCTATCTTTAATGTTAAGGTGTGTTTCTTGGATACAGATGAAGAATGGGTTCTGTTTTCACATCCATTCTGTTAGCCTTGTCTTTTTATTAGGGAACTGAAATGATTGATTTTTTTTTGAGACTTTATCAATGAACAGTGTTTGTTGATTCCAGTTATTTTATTGTGGTGTGTTTTCTTCCCCCAATTTGATTTGCCATTCTAGGATTATTTATTCCTTGTGGGTTCTTAAGTGTGGTTAACCTCTCCAGGTTGAATTTGTCCTTCTAGCATCTTCTATAGAGCTGAATTTTTAGATATACACTGCTTAAATTTGGATTTAACCTGGAATGTTTTTCTTATCTATTGTGATTGAAAATTTTGCTGGGTATAGTAGTCTGAACTGGCATCTGTGGTCACTTAATATTTGTAGAACATCTTTTCAGGACTTTCTTGCTTTTAGAGTCTTCCTTGTGAGGTCAGGTTTTGTTCTAGTAGGTCAGTCTTTGTATGTCACTTGGTTTTTTTCCCTTGAAGTTTTTAATATTCTTTCTTTGTTCTGTACATTGAGTCTTTTGATTATATGTGTCAAGAGTAGTTTCTTTTCTAGTCCAGTCTATGTGTTGTTCTGTAGGCTACTTGTACCTTGATATGTACCTGCTTCTTTCAGTTAGGGAAAATTTCTTCTATGGTTTTGTTGAAAATATTTTCTGTGCCTTGGACCTGGGATTCTTCTCCTTCCTAATATTCATAGATTTGCTCTTTTTATAATGACCTAGATTTCCTGGATTTTTTGTGCCTGCAGGTTTTTTTAGGGATATGTATTTTTTCTTTGATTCAGATATCCATTTCTCTTACCTTCTCTTCAATTCCTGTGATCCTCTCTTTCATTTCTTGTGTTATGTTGGATAAACTTGTCTCTGAGATTCCTGCTCAAGTTACTGAAATTTTCATTTCCAGATTTCCTTGAGTTTGTGTTTCTTTATTGATTCTATTTCAACTTTTATGTCTTGAACTATTTCAATTATTTCTTTCCACTGTTTATGTTGTTATAGATTTATTGGATTTTAATGGACTTATCCATTTCCTCTTTTAGGACTTCTATTATATCTGTAAAGTCTACTTTTAAGTCCCTGTGTTTTGCATCAAGTATGTTACATTCCTTGGGGACAACTGTAGTAGGGTTGTTGGACTCTAGTGGAGACATTGTCCTGGCTGCTATTGACTATGATTTTTACTCTGGCATCTAAGCATATGACTTTGAGACAATTGAAACTATAATGCTGATATCTAGTTTTATCTTTATTGGGTGGATATTTTGTTCCTTGGTTTCTATTGCTCTCTTTACTTCTTAGAAGAGTGTGGTGTTTTATGTTGCCTGATAAGAAAATCTGGGAATCTTGCTAGGTGTGGCCACTGGAGGATTCTCAGTACATTTTTTTCTAGGTATTGGGAACTTACACTTAGGAATTGGCAGGGACTGGAAAGGGCTTGGTGGAGGATCCACAGGAGGGATAAAAGCAGAATGTTTCACCAGGGTCTGCTTAGTCCCTGGGAATGGGTACAGAGAGTGAGGAGAGGCAGCAGCAGGTGGTCTGTTACAGAGCTGGGGATGAGACTGGATATGGAGGAGAGGAGTGAGGTGAGCGTCTCAAGCTCTCCAATCTGCTTTGATGTCTTACTTGCTTTTCTGGCAGGCTTGTTCAGTGGGTTTCCAGAGAATGCCTGCTGGAGTTTGGGGAGAAGGTCTGTATAATCTTCTAGAGATGCAGGCAGAAATGAAAGAGAGGCCGTAACAGGTGGTCTGCTGCAGAACTGGAGATGAGCCTGGGGGGTTGGACTTGGAGGAAAGGAGGGAGATGTGTAGATCTGTACTTAAACTACCTGCTTCCCTGGCCAGTGTGGCCTTTCCTAGAGAATGCCTACTGGATTTGAGTTAATAACATAATTTTTGTCTTAATTTTTTTTGATGGGAGGTGTTCTGTGTATGTGTGTGTTTGTTTGTTTGTTGTTTTTGCTTGTTTTGTTTTAGGAAGCACAACTCTAGCTTTCTCCCTCAATCTAATGTTTCTCTGAAAGTTTATAAAGGTGATCTATAAACTTAATAATCATTAGGTTTTATTTTCTAAATTATGCTGGTTATTTTTTCCTCAACTTGACACAAGCTAGAGTCATCTGGGAAAAGGGAAACTTGATAGAGAAAATGCCTCTTGGCAAATCTAGGGAACACTTTCTTGATTAATGGTGTGGTAATGTCTAGCCTGCTGTAGGTGGTTCACTTGGAGTGTATAAAAAAGCAAGGCGTGTGTGAGCCATGAACAACAAGGCAGTAAGCTGCATTCCTGCGTGGTCTATGCTTCAGTTTCTACTTCCAAAACCCTGCCTTAAGTTTCTCACTTGACTTCCTAGGATGATTGACTGTAAGCTATAAGATGAAATAAGTTCCCCCTACTGTGGTTGCTTATGGTCACAGTGTTTATTGCAGCAATAGAAAACAAGCTAAGAAATTGGTATGAGGTATAGGGGTAGTGCTGTCACAAATCTGACCATGATATTTTGGGGAGAAATGTGCAAATGCTTAGAACATTGGGCTAGAAAATTCACTAAATGCTTAAAGCTTAATGGAATGTTCTCTAGGATCTTTGAAAGTAAGAATGTTGAGATAAATGCAAATAAAAGAAACCTATCTTGATGAATTTGAGAGGGAAGCAAAGAATCTATCAGGGTTATTCTTGTGATATATTTAAATTAAGAATCTATGGTTTCTCACCTGCTGCAGCTAAACAATCAGCTTTGATTAGTAAGAGATACTACCATCAAACTGTAACATTACTAGGACAACTGATGCTTGTTAGCTAGGGATCAAAATTAAGATGTGATTAACATGAGACCAGCATCACTGAGGCAAAATCTTCTTGGAATACTTCCTCTGGGTAATCACACAGAAGCTGTGGTCTAGGAGGGCCAACGTTGCATGTTAAGCTGGTAGCCAAACTTGGTATGTGTTAGAGAATGCTGTCTCTCTCTTTCCCAGAAGTTAACAAGTGTCAATAGCTCCAGACTTAGGAGTGGTGTCTTGTTCACATCCACTCACTCTTCTGTGCTGAGATTGGTCTGGTTTGGACTTGATTAGCTTTTGTATATGCTGTCCTAACTGATGTGGGTACATATGTACATCTTCCTTGTTATTTCCAGAAGAGAGTGTTTCCTTGTGGTCTTCTACCACTTCTAGATGTTACCTTCTTTCCAGCCTCTTCCGCAACATTCCCTGTGCCTTGGAAGTGGAGGTATTATAGATATAGATATAGATATAGATATAGATATAGATATAGATATAAGTAACACACACACACACACACACACACACACACATATATATATATATATATATATATATATATTCATTCCCTTTAGGGATGAGCAGTCTGCAGTCTCTCATTCTTTGTACCTTAGCCAGTTGTGGACCACTGTGTTAATCACCATCTACTGCAAATAGAAGGTTTTCATATGACGGTTGAGATATGCATTAATCTACAAGCATAGCAATTAGTCATTAGGAGTCTTTTAATACTGTCTATTATGGACAATAATAGTATGTCCACCCTAACACCTAACTACTGCCTAGCTATAAGTTCTTGACACAATAATGGTTCTGGGTATGGATTTCATTTTGTGGAGTATCACTAAATTCAATATGAAAATAGTTGTTTGCTCCTATGATGTTCATACCACTATTGTATCAGTGGGCATATATTGCCAAGGACATAATTGGAGCTTGTAAGGTTATACATGGGTATGATCCACAATCACTTTTTTTTTTTACTAGTAGCTTCTATAGCATCATCCAGTGCTATGAAAATTAGTCAATAAGAATGAAGCTTTCAGGACAGTACTAGCTTGATGTCTCCATGCTTTATGACCCAAGCATATATTATCTTTAACAGTAGAGTCTTACCATCAAGTTCTGGAAGATATCCAAGAGTAATGTCAATAGCCCATAATATTTTGGGATCTAAGATATTTCACAGGCTAAGATCTACAAAAGAAGTAACGCTTTATTGGCACTGAGCCTTTTATTCATTAGTCTCTGATGTTTAGTAGGGTAATTGTTGTTGTTATGTCATATGGTAACTGTATTTTAATTCTTCATATATATGCACATACACATACAAATTTGTACAGTATTTGGCTTCCATATTTCTTTTATAATAGTTCTTTAGTGATAACATTCTCCTTTTTTACTCCTTCCCTACCCTATCCTCTGCTCCCTGACCAGAGTTTAACCGTTCCTCTTCCACTATTCCCATTTTAATACTTTACACCAGCATATTCTATAGACCTTGAAAGGATCTCCCTTTGGTACCTTACTAATTCCCTGATCCCTATGGTCACTCCAAGTGAAAAACAAATATCTGAAGGTTCAAAGCTAACATCCACAGATGAGAGAAAGCATTCAGTATTTGTCTTTCTGGGTCTGAGTTCCCTCACTCAGTATGATTATTTCCAACTCCATGCATTCATTTGCCTGCTAATTTCATCATTTCATTTTTCTTAATAGCCAAACAATGTCCAGTTATGTAAATATACCACATTTTCAATAACCATTCATCACTTAATTAGATGGAACGTAGGTTTGGAAATATTCTTTTGTCATATTTCCTTCATTTTCTACTACTCTACTGCTGTTGCCATCTGGTTTGAACTCCTCTACTCTTTCACATACTCAGTTTCTGTTTTTGTTTCCTCATAATTACTCTTACTTCTAAGTGGTAAAATATCCCAAGGCTCAGTACTCATATGTTGTCTCTATTTCTTTGCTACTTTATTGAAGAACCACTGGTTTTAAAATAACTTGATATTTTAAAATGCCCTATTTTCTTGGTTTTTGATATTTGAAAAATGTCTTAAATAGTGGACAATTTAAAATAGCTAGGAAAAGAATTGAAAGTTTAAATAAAAAATCCATATGAAATAAATAAAGTTCAGGTGTCTTTCAGAAAGCACTAATCCACAATGATAAAAGGGCATGTTACAGTCTGCTGGCTCATCCTTAATCCTCCTAATATGGGGCCAGACCTAGAGATCTCCAGATTCCCCAAGGTGCTTATTAGACTTTATCTGCCTTAAAATGGAATACTCTCATCAGGTTGATTCTATCACCAAATTAAAGCCCTGCAAAAATTTAACAATATGGTCATATTTGCTTATTCTGCCACCCACAAGATCACATAATACACTCACATACTTACTGGAATGTCAGATGTCTTTCAAAATTTTCTCTGTGTGCAACCATCAACAGGATAGGTTTTGAATTTAACTGTCAGAGATAAATGGGTCCTGAACCAGAGATGTCATTTTACAGGCAAAAGTGGGAAAGAAGATTCTTAATTCTCAGTCAAATGTTCATTATTCATAAACAACTGGTGGTATAGTTCCTTACCAACCTTCCCCTTTCTTCTCTGTACCTTTCTAATATCCCAAGGTAATAAGATTTTTGTGATTTGCTAGCATATGAGAAAGGAACATGAGTAAGTAATACACATGGTATGAATCAGTAAGAAACTTCAGTCTTGAAAATTGAAGATTCTTGGGCTATCAGGTCATTTGATGTCTCTTTAGAATTCTTACAATGATCTGATATCATTATAATGAGGGTTAGCTCAGTAAGGCACATGACTTCATCTGTGGTGTCAAGTGAATATAGTGTTTGAGTCCAGCTCTCTTTGAATATCTCTGCTGGACAATAGAGAGAGAAATAGTCTTAGTAATACTTTATAACATCTTAGTGTACATTGCATGTACCAGATGTTTTTATTTTTCCAGTAGTAAGAGCACCATTGATGCAATAATTTCCTATGTTCCACTCACTATGCTTGTTTTAAAATCAAGACAACAAAGCTATGGCTTAGTTATTATTATGTTACAGGGTAGAGAATTTGATGCTGAGAGTTGCATATCTATCATATATTTGGGCAAGGATTCAAACCAATTCTATATAACTACATAGTGTATAATCTTCTGCCATTGCTTCTTTCAGAGATCTGGGGCATGGTACAGAGAATATGAATGAAGTTTTCAGTAGAGAAGGTTGGACTTGTTCACTTTAAAGCTAGTTTATAGATTTTTACATGTTCCAGGTTTTACATAATTCTAAGATGAAAGAATGAAGTGAAGAAACACTATTATATGTCTGTGTTGTCTGAATCTCAGACAAGTGATCATTCCTGTGTCTATCCTGGATTGTAAAAATATCCGACTCCATTGCCAAAATCTTCAAACTGCAAGTCACCTGCAGCTGCCATTCAGCCAGAGGCTCTGTTCCCAGGGGTGAGGAAGAGAATATCCAGGGGTCTCGCAGGGAGAGGGTCCAGCTGTCCAGGGAGGGTTGGGGCCTGGGATCAGTGGTTGAGAGGGTGCCTGAGTTTACCTACTCTGGTGATCAGATAGCTGAACACCTTAACTGTCATGATAGAACCTTCATCCAGTGAATGATGGAAGCAGATGCAGAGATCCACAGCCAAGCCCCAGGTGGAGCTCCAGGAGTCCAATCGACGAGAGAAGAGGGATTGTATGAGCAAGAGATATCAAGACCATGATTGGAAAAAGTACAGAAACAACTAGCCAAAATGGTGGGAACACATGAACTGTGAACCAATAGATGAGGAGCCCCCATGGTACCGGACTAGGTCCTCTGGATAAGTGAGACAGTTGTTTAGCTTGAACTGTTTAGGGGGCCCTCAGGCAGAGAGACCAGGACCTGTCTTTAGTGCATGAGCCAGCTTTTTGGAACCTAGGGCCTATGCTGAGACACTTTGCTCAGCTTTGGTGCAGGGAGGAGGGGCTTGAACCTGAATATACCAGGCTCTGCTGACTCCCCAAGGGAGACCTTGCCTTGGAGGAGGTGGGAATGGGGGTGGGATGAGGGGAAGGTTGGGGGTGGGAGGAGGGAGGACAGGGGAATCTGTGGTTGATATGTAAAATGAATAGAAAATCTCTTAATAAAAAAAATATCCGTATGCTTTTTTTTTTTTTTCCAATCATGGTCTCAACAATTCTCACTCATACAATCCCTCCTCTTTCTCGCTGATTAGACTCCCGGAGCTCCACCTGGGGCCTGGCCGTGGATCTCTGCTTCTGCTTCCATCAGTCACTGGATGAGAGTTCTAGCATGACAGTTAGGGTGTTTGGCCATCCTATCACCAGAGTAGCTCAGTTCTGGCTTTCTCTTGACCATTGCCAGTAGTCGATCGTGGAGGTATCTTTGTGGATTTCTGGGAACCTCTCTAGCACTGTTTGGGAGGCCCCCAGGCAATGGGACCAGGACCTGTCCTTAGTGTATGAGCTGGCTGTTTGGAACCTGGGGCCTATACTGGGACACTTTGCTCAGCCTGGGTGAAGGGAGGAGGGGACTGGACCTGCCTGGACTGAACTACCAGGCTGAGCTGAATCCCCAGGGGAGTCCTTGCCCTGGAGGAGATGGGAATGGGGGGTGGGCTGGGGGGAGGGCAGGGGGTGCAGGAGGAGGGAGGACAGGGGAATCTGTGGCTGATATGTAAAATTAAATTAAATTATAAAATTAAAAAAAATATCCGACTCAGTGAAGATCCTAGTTTAGAAAATTAAAGGAGCGCTACTGGAGTTAAACTAAGGTCAGTACTCTTGGGGAGTGAATAGCAACTCTTTCCCTAGAGATGCATGCTTAATTGTGATTCCAGGGGGCCTAGCATGGCTCATTATAAACGATGGAACATGTTGGTATTTCACTACCTCTATTTAGTCTGTAAAGCACCATCTATTAATCCAATTTACATAATATCAGTTCAAGTCAATCATATCACAGCAGTGCTCTAGTCCTTTTATACTGAAGCTGAAAAAGAGATTGTTGAGTCCAGGCTTTGGCCCATGGAACTCTGTTTTGGCTAAATTTGCGTTTTCCAAAATCTGTGATAACATCTGGATTGAGGTATATTCTTTTAAAAATTATAGGTTTTGACTGTGTGGTTTCATTTTTAGCTTGGTGGTTCATGCCTTGGACTTCCACAAGTGTGCTATAGAAGCCTGGCACAGTTTCCAACTCCAAAATCATGCACAAAAAAGTGAAGACAGATTTAAAAAGCTTTGGGCTTGACAGAACCTCTAAAGTCAGCTCATCTAATCTTTAACCTGATTCATTTCAAACATCTCCACCCAACCTGTCTTTCAAGTCCTTCCTTTCCACTTCTAGTTAGAGAAGCTTACTTTAAAAGATCCTCCTTTTAAATTAGACATTGAATTGCAGCATTCTGTAGCTTCTATGTTTCCTGGAACATTATAGATACTTTATTTTCTTCCATCTTTTGTGTCCAAAATTAGAGCTCCAGTTCATTCAGCGATTTCACATGAAACATGAGCTTTTGTCCATACTTCACTCTACCGACTTTCTTTGTACCTACTCCAGGTTTTCTATATCATTTAAGAGTCACAACACATCTAACAACAAAACACCTCCTAGACAATACAGAAGAGAGAATAATGTCACATTTTCTGTTTTCAAAATAAAAATCTCTCTTGAAGAGAAATTCCCTTCTTTCCTTTCTCTCTCCCCTTTTCCAGCCCTCCCATATTAACTCACAGATATGGATACTCCTCTGCTTTTTCTTAGTAAGAAATCAGACCATGCCCCTCTGTAGTCTCTCCCTCTACAGATGCAGAGTTGACAAATCCTCCCTTATACTTTCACATGCAGAAGAAATGTATTGCCTCATCTAGTGACTTCCTCCTTGACTTCTAGCACTGTTAGAAAAACAAAGGCAAGTTCACAAGGTGTAGAACTTACATCCCCATTTTCTTGAAAAATCAGTGAATAAAATAAATGCTGTTTGTTCTTAAGTTCTGAAGGAAACTAAGGAACCTAGAGGCTCCTCCCTTTTCCTTCAAGGCCCCCCATGGCTACCTATGGTCATCATTGTGCTTTCCTCTTAATGCTCTCCCACTTCAAGGCCTAATCATAGTTGCCCATGTTCATGATGTCATATAAGCCAAGGTCCACAGAGAAAATGTTGTGCCCTAGTAAGAACTAGAGCTAAAAACTGCAACCCAGTCATCTTATAGCTAAGCAATAAGCCAAGATCCTATAGTTAATATATGGTGCTACAAAAATGCATAATTTTTATTCTCTAAAGGAAATCCAAATCCATGCCTCCATGTCTTCCTCTTTCCTTCACTTCCTCACTCTCTCATCACCCCTTTTTCTTTTCTTTCTTCATCTTCCCTCTATGCCTTCCTGTCTTATTTACTTCCTCTGGCATATTCTCAGCACCTTCAGTGCGTGGGATGAAGGTTTCAGGAATGCACAGGACACAGTTTACATCAACAAGGGGCTCGTATTCTCTGAAAGAGATGGACATATATACAAATATTTATAAAATGCACTCCTATCAAGATATGAAGGTCAGTGACTACTTCAGAATGAAAAAATGGTGAAAGATTTTTCAGATGGATTTGTCACCTCATAGTGAAACAGTAGGAACTTGACAAAAATAAGTGGTAGGAAATGCATTTTAGGTAGAATGAACAATTTGTGCAAAACCAAGGTCACGCTTAGTTAAGTATATAGTAAAGTATGCTTGATACATAGGATACCATGGACAATGATGAAGGAAAAATTTAAAAGACACAAAAATGAACACTAAATCATTTTTGACCTTTCATGTTACATGCACATAATTTTGCCAGCTGTTACTCCTACCAACTGAGGACCATGTAGAGCCATATGCATCATATGTGTAGCAACACTCACCCACCAACCCCAAATTGCACCATCAGAGAATGGTGCAAAACCAAGAACAGATAGCATATCCTACCCTGAAAATACCAGCCTGAACACCTGAGGATCAACAGAGAAATATATCTTCCAGCTTCCAGAGATCCACTATTCCAAACCTTGGGCTGACCTGAGCGTATTCAATGTAAAGCTGCTACACTTACCAAACCATGAAGAATTACAAGGAAGAGAGGAAGGAGCAGCAAGAGATGTGCTGACTTGCAGATAGTGTCTGTTCATTCAGCCAGTAGCCGACTCTCAAAATGCTAAGGATAGACCTGTAAACCTCAATAAAAGTTCCATAAAACAAGAAGTGGACTCAACCCTATTACAATTTCAACCTGTCCTGAACATCATACAAATGTACAAAAAGAGGAAAACTGATTTGAACCAAAAGAAATACATAACTGACATATTATTTCAAATTCACAAGTCACAATTCAGAAATGAAATAAATGAAATACCAAGACAACATTTCCCCCGCACAATGTTACTAACCACACAGTAATGAACCCTAATGATAATGACTTGGAACGTATTCCAGAAAAATAATCCAAAAGCATGATTCTAATTGTGATAAAAAAAAACCCAAAAAAGATAAAAATTTGGAGCTGAATGAAATAAAGAATTCAATCCAAGATATGAAATTCAAATTCAACAAACGTAATTGCTGAAGAAAAAAGTCAAGCTGAAATGATGCTAGAAATTGAAAAACAGCTAAATGAAAAGCTGAGTGGAAGAAGCAGGGAAGATGCTGGAAGTACTGCGCAGAGGAGAGGGAGTAAGAAAAATGTAATCTAGTGCACATGTATGATTTTTTTAATTCTTTTTTTTAAATTTTATTTTATTTTATTTTACAATACCATTCAGTTCTACATATCAGCCACAGATTTCCTTGTTCTCCCCCCTCCCGCCCCCCCCCCCACCCCCCATTCCCACCTCCTCCAGGACAAAGCCTCCCCCAGGACTGAGATCAACCTGGTAGACTCAGTCCAGACAGGGCCAGTCCCCTCCTCCCAGGCCGAGCCAAGCGACCCTGTATAAGCCCCAGGTTTCAAACAGCCAACTCATGCAATGAGCACAGGACCCTGTCCCACTGCCTGGATGCCTCCTAAACAGTTCAAGCCAATCAACTGTCTCACCCATTCAGAGGCCCTGATCCAGTTGGGGACCCCTCAGCCATTGGTTCATAGTTCATGTGTTTCCATTCATTTGCTATTTGTCCCTGTGCTTTATCCAACCTTGGTCTCAACAATTCTCGCTCATATAGACCCTCCTCTTTCCTCGCTAATTGGACTCCTGGAGCTCCACCCGGGGCCTAGTCGTGGATCTCTGCTTCCAGATCCCTCAGTCATTGGATGGGGTTTCTAGCACGACAATTAGGGTGTTTGGCCATCCCATCACCAGAGTGGGTCAGTTTGGGCTGTCTCTCAACCATTGCCAGCAGTCTATTGTGGGGGTATCTTTGTGGATTTCTGTGGGCTTCTCTAGCACTTTGCTTCTTCCTATTCTCATGTGGTCTTCATTTATCATGGTTTCCTATTCCTTGTTCTCCCTCTCTGTTCTTGATCCAGCTGGGGTCTCCCGCTCCCCCAAGCTCTCTTTCCCTCAACCCTCGCCCTTACATGTATGAATTTTAAAGAGTATGAAACAAAGAAAATTACAAACCACACTGAGAAACCATACTAATGGAATGTACCATATAGAAAAAAGAAAGTCGGGGCTGAGAGACAAAGAAGAGAAATTAGATCACTAGTGACAGTCAGTGAATGAGACATTCTAAAATTATATAGGAAAAGAACATGGGAGAACTGTGGGACACCAAGAGAGGCCTAACATTTCAATTATATACACAGAAGAAGAATATTATAGCAAATTTATAAAATATTTTCAATAAAACCATAACAGAAAATTTATCAAACCTTGAGAAAGAGAGGTCAATCCAGAACAACAAATAGAACAGAAAACAATCCTCCTCACAACATATTATAGTAAAAACAATAAACATTCAGAATAAATAGAAGCTCTAAGAGAGAAAGGTAAATTATATTATAATGGCAGACCCATCAGAATAACATCTGGGTATTTTTTGATAGAAATGTATAAGATTAAAATTTTCTGGAAAAAATGTATGTCAAGTGTTTTTTTTAATTTTTTTAAATTGAAAATTGTTTTTTCATACAATATATTTTGATTATATTTTTCCCTCCCCCAACTCCTTCCAGATCCTTCCCATTTCACCTTCCACCCAAATCTACACCCTTTCTTTCTCTCTCATTAGAAAACAAGCAGACATGTAAATAATAATTATAATATTATAAAATAAAAACCAAACAAACCAGAATAGGACAAAAGAAATGAATAAACAGAAGGAAAAAAAATCCAAAGAAGAAGCATAGTAAACACATACAGATGCAGAGACACAGAGAGAAATCCCATAAAAACACAAAACTTGGAAACCATAATATATATGTACAAGACCTATAAGGTTTTTTTAAAGCCCTAACAAAACATTTTGTGACAAAGTACCTTCAAAAAAGACATTGGGTTAGTTTTGTGTTGGTCATCTACTGCTAGGCATGAGGTCTGCCTTTAGGAGTGTTTTGAATACCCAGTGAGAATTTATTAGAGAAAATGTTTTATTTTACTTTATGAGCAGTTATCAATTGGGGATATCCTCTCGATTAGGTGTGAGGACTTGTGTTTACTTCCCCTCTCAAGGCTGGGACCTCATCTGGCTTAGACCTGTGCAGGACTTGCGCCTGCTGCCACAGCCTCTGTTAAGTTCATATGTGCATTGATTTTGCTGTGTTTAAAGGGTCTTGTTGAACTGATGTCTTCCAACTTCTCTTGTTCTTTTAATCTTTCTGCTTCCTTTTCCACAGGTTTCCTTGAGCCCTGAGGGGAGGGAATTAATAAAGACATCCCAATTAGTTCTGAATATTTCAAGGTCTCTCACTCTGCACCTTTTTCCAGCTATGGCTCTCTTTATTTATTCCCATCCACTTCTAGAGGAAGCTTCTCCTGAGATGGCTGAGCAAGAATCTCATCTGTGAGTGTAGTAAAATGTCATTAGCAGTCATTTTATTACTTTGTTCCTTTAGCAGAACAAGAGAATTTGGTTCTCCCTTAGATCTATGGCCTATCTAGTCTCAGGTTCCTGATCATCAGAGAAGAGTCACGCATGGTATCTGTCTTATGGAATAAGCCCCTTATTCCAATCAGTTAGTTGATGACTCCCACAAGGTCCCGTCACTATTGTATCAGCATATCTTGCATTCAAGTCACCATTGTAGATCAAAGGGTTTGTGATTGGATTGGTGTTTTTCAGTACCATGAACACTAATCAATAGAGGGGGGAAGAATTTAGGTTGTCAGCAGCTCAACTTCTCCATCTTCAGTGAGTTGTGTAGTTGTTGTCTCCAGAATAGGGCCTGACCATCAGTTTGTGGAGTATGATCAATAGTCTTGTCAATAGCCTGGGATATTTGGGGGTTTCCATGTGGCCCCTTTGGCCAACAACTCAATTAGATGTAATTCATTTCTGGACCTGTTGAAGGTTTGATTTTGTGAGGAGAGCTGTCTAGTTGCAGTTTTGTCTTCCCATTATTTGGCGATATATATATATATATATATATATATATATATATATATATATATATATTTTTTTTTTTTTTTTTTCCCACTAAATGAGGTTTCTAAAGGACCCCTCAAATGGATCATAGTTTTAGCTGTGCCTCTTCATATCCTCTTTCTTATTCACCTCTTCTCTCCTCCTCTCTGTTTGATACTCCCATTTCAGCTCCCACCACCAGTCCAACCTTAACTATTCAGTTTCTCATTCTTCGGGAGATCCATCCCACTGCTCCTTTACTCTGTACCTAACCTCAGCTATTATATGGATTGTAGCCTACTGGTTGAACACTTAAATAGCTAACATCCACAAATGAGTGAATATATACTATTTGTGTTTTGATATCTGGATTACTATACTCAGGATATTTTTTCTTGCTTAGTCCAATTCCCTACAAATTTCTTTTTTTATAAACAGCCGAATAACATTCCATTGTGTAAAAAAATAAAATCTACCACATTTTACTTGTCTATTCATCCATTTATGGACATCTAGGCTGATTCCAATTTCTGGCTATTATGAATAGATCAGCAATGACAATGGTTGAGCATGTGTGTCCATAGTTAAATGTAGAATCCTGAGGGTGTATGCCCAAGAGTGGTATAGCTGGATCTTGAGGAAAATCTGATTGCAGCTTACTGAGGACCTGCCATACCAATTTCCATAGTGGCTGTACAAGTTTGCACTACCATCAACAATGGATGACTATTCTCCTTACTCTACATCCTTGTCAGTATGAGTTGTCATTTGTTTTATTGTTCTTGGCCAATCTCATTGGTACAAGATGAAATCTCAAAGCAGTTTTGATTTGCATTTCCCTGATGACTAAGGGCATTAACATTTCCTTAAGTGCTTCTCAGCCATATAAATTTTCTCTTTTGAGATTTCTGTTTAGATCTGTACCTCAGTCAGTTTTTCTTGGATCATCTTTTTTTTTCAGGATGTCTAGTTTTTTTTTTTTTTAGTTCTTTATATATTTTAGGTATCAGCCCTCTATCAGATTCGTAGTTGGTAAAAGGATTTTCCCCTTCTGTAGCCCTCCACTTTGTCTGAGTGATGGTGTCCTTTGCCATCTAGAAGTTTTCACTTGCTTGGTTAGAGTTACCCTAAGATATTTCATTTTTTTGAGGCTATTATAGAAGGTACTGTTTGCCTGATTCATTTCTCAGTTCCTGTTCTGTTTATATATGAGAGAGTTACTCATTTTTGTACATTAAGTTTGCATACTGCTACTTTGCTGAAAGTGATTTTAAGCTGTAGGAATTCCAAGTGGAATGTTTAGGGTCATTTATTTATACAACCATGGCATCTGCATTAAGGATAATTTGACCTTTCCTTTCTTATTTCTACCTTCTTGATTTCTTGCTGTTGTCTTATTGCTCTAGCTAAGATTTAAGTACTATATTAAACAAATGTGAGAAGAGTGGACAGCCTCGTATTATTCCTCATCCTAATGGAAATGCTTTAAGTTTCTCTCCATTCAGGTTAGGTTGGTTGTGAGTTTGCAGTAAATTGACTTTGTGGTGTTGAGGCATGTCCCTTGTGTCCCTAGTCTCTCCCCAACAATTATAATGAAGGGGTGCTGGATTTTGTCAAAGACCTTTTCTTTAGCTAATGAGATCATTCTGTGGTTTTTGTCTTTCAGTCTGTTTCTGTAGTACAAAAAATTTATCTATTTACATATGTTGAACCATTCCTGCATCTCCTGGTTGATGCCTACTTCACCATGGTGGATGAATAATAATTTTGAAGTGTTCTTGTATTTCATTTGCAAGTTTTTTTATTGAGAATTTTACATTTATATCCATAAGGGAAATTGATCTGTAGTTTTCTTTCTTTCTTGGGTCTTTACATAATTTAAGCATCAGGGTAATTGTGGCCTCATAAAAAGAATTGGATAATGCTCTTTCTACTTTGGTTTTACAAAATGATTTGAGGAATATTGGAATTAATTATTATTGGAAAGTCTGGTAGAGTTCTGCGTATTGTGCACTAAAAACAGCTAACCCTGAACTTTGTTTTTTAGTTAGGAGACTTTTAATTGCTGCTTCAATTTCATTATAACTGTTATAGCTGTGTTTAAAGTGCTTATCTGATCTTGATTTAATTTTGGTAGGTGGTATATATCAAGAATATTGTCCACTTTTCTTAGATTTTCCAATCTTGTGAAATATGTCCATCTCATTCTCTAGACTTCCTTGGTGTCTCTTGCTGTGCTCCCTTTTTCATCTCTAAGATTAATTTGGATATTTTCTCCCTGCCTTTTAGTTAATTTGGCTAAGAGTTTGTCCATTTTATTGATATTCTCAAAGAGCCAACTATTTTTTAATGGATTCTTTATATTCGTTTTGTTTTTTGTTTCAATTTTATTGATTTCAGTCCTGAATTTATTTCTTGTTATGTACTCCTTTGGGGCATGATTTCTTCTGTTTGCTCTAGAGCTTCAGGTGTGCTGTTAAGTTTCTATTATGAGATTTCTCCATCTTTTTTATGTAGGCATTTAGTGCTATGAACTTGCCTCTTAGAACTACTTCATTGTGCCCAATATGTTTGGGTATATCTTGTTCTCATTTTTATTCAATTCCAAAATGTTTTCATTTCTATCTTAACTTCTGTCATGGCCTGTTTTTCATTTAGTAGTAAGTTGTTCAGCTTGTATGAGTTTGTAAGTTTTCTATTGTTTCTATTTTCCATTGATAACTAGCTTTATTCCATGATCGCCAGATGGGATGCAGGGTGTTATTTCAGTTTTCTTGTACCCATTGAGATGTGCTTTTTGTCAAAATATGTGGTCACTTCTGTAGAAGATTCCATGAGCTAATAAGCAAAAGGTATTATCTTGTGTGTTTGGGAGAAATGTCTTGTAAACACCTGCTAGGTCAATTTGGTTTATGATGCCATTTATCTCTAGCTTTTCTCTGTTAAGTTTTTATCTGAATGACCTATCTACTGGTGAGAGTGGGGTGTGGAAGTAACCCTCCATTAGTGTGTGAGGGCCAATATATGACTTAATCTGTAGTAGTGTTTTTTTTATTATTATTAAGAGATTTTCTATTCATTTTATATACCAACCACAGATTCCCCTCTCCTCCCTCCTCTTGTGCTCCCAGCTTTCTCCTCCAACCCACTCCCCAATTCCCATCTCCTCCAAGGCAAGGTCTCCCATGGGGAGTCAGCAGAGCCTGGTACATTCAGCTGAGGCAGGGCCAAGCCCCTCCCCCTGCACCAAGGGTGTGCAAAGTGTCCCACTATAGGCACTGGGCTCCAAAAAGCCGGCTCATGCACCAGGGACAGGTTCCGATCCCACTGCCTGCCTGGGGGCCCCCTAAACAGTTCAAGCTAAACAACTGTCTCACCTATCCAGAGGGCCTAGTCCAGTACCATGGGGGCTCCTCAGCTATTGGTCCACAGTACATGCATTTTCACTAGTTTGGCTGGCCATCTCTACATTTTCCCATCATGATCTCGATGTCCCTTACTCACAGAATCCCTTCTCTCTCTCATCAATTGGACCTCTAGAGCTCGGCCTGGCACCCAGCCATGGATCTCTGCATCTGCTAACATCAGTCACTGGATGAGGGATCTATGATGACAGTGAGGGTATTCAGACATCTGATCACTGGAGTAGGTCAGTTCAGGCACCCTGTTGACTATTGCCAGTAGTCTATGGTGGAGTCATCCTTGTGGATTCCTGGGAAATTCCCTAGCACTGTTTCTCCCTATTCCCATGATGTCTTCATTTATCATGGTTGTAACACGAATCTTGAAAGGTCTTATTAATAAAAACAAACATGGGAGCCAGGCATTGGGGTAAATTCTGAAAGATGAGAGAGACAGAACCAGCCATAGCTAACCTCACCTCACTAATTCCTCAGCTGATCTAGTTTCCTCAAACTGGAAGCCTCTGTGAACTCATCCAAATGGATCTCAGCTTAACTGCTGCTCAAAAGCCTAAAAGCTTAAGCAGCCTAGTTCCTGGTCCTCATACCTTATATACCTTTCTGCTTCCTGGCATCACTTCCTGGGATTAAAGGCATGTGTCACCATGCCTGGCTGTTTCCAGTGTGGCTTTGAATTCACAGAGATCCAGACGGATCTCTGCCTTTGGAATGCTACGATTAAAGGTGTGTGTGCCACCATTTTCTGACCTCTATATCTAGTGGTTGTTCTGTTCTCTGACCCCAGATAAGTTTACTAGTGTTCACAATATATTGGGGAACATAATATCACCACACATGGTATCTCTTTCCTTGCTCTCCCACTCTGTCCCTGCTGTAGCTTGAACCTCCCATTCCCCTATATTCTCATCCCCCATCCCTTGCCCTCCATTACCCCCCCTCATCCCAGTTTGCTCATGTGGATCTCATCTATTTCTCCTTCGCGGGGCGCATGCTTCCTAGGGTCTTCCCTGCTAGCTAGCCTCCCTGGAGCTGTGGGTTGCTGTCTGGTTATCCTTTGCTTTACATCTAGTATCCACTTATGAGTGAGTACATACACAATAGAAACAGAAGGAATTTTACCAAACTTTTTATGAGGCTACTGTTACCCTGATACCCAAACCACACAAAGATGCAACAAAGAATGAGAATTACAGACCAGTCTCCCTCATGAACATTGATGCAAAAATATTGGCAAACCGAATCCAAGAATATATCAAAAAAATATCCACCATGACTAAGTGTTTTTGTTTGTTTGTTTGTTTTGTTTTTTTTTTTGTTTTCTATGAACATGGTTTCCCTTGTGTTTGGTGCATAGATCTTTAGAACTTTGATATCTTCTTGGTAGATTTTTCTTTTCATAAGTATACACTATCCTTCCCTATAATCTGATTAGTTTTTATTTAAAGTCTATTTTACAAGATATTAAAATGACTGCACCAACTTGCTTCTTGGATCCATTTGCTTAAAATATCTTTTCTATCCTTTTACCCTGAGGAGGTATCTACCTTTGATGTTAGGATGTATTTCTTGGCTGCCATAGAAGGATGGATCCCAGTTTGGGATTCAATTTGTTAGTCTTTTTATTGGAAGGATGAGATCACTGATGTTGAGAGTTATCAATGAGCACTATATATTGATTGCCATTATTTTGTTGTTGTTGTTGTTGTTATTGTTTTGTGTGTGTGTGTGTGTGTGTGTGTGTGTGTGTGTGTGTGTGTGTGTTTCCCCCTCTTTTGATGTGCTGGTCTGATATTATTTATTCCTTGAGTGTGTTTTCTTGGGTGTGGTTAACTGCTTCAGGTTGATGCTTTCCTTCCTGTAGAGCTGGATTTTGAGGTGAATATTGCTTAAATTTGGTCTTATCACGGAGTGTCTATCTTTCTCCATCTATTGTGATTAAAAGTTTTTTTCTGGAAGTAGTAGTCTGTGTTGGCATATGTGGTCTCTTAGAATATCTGTCCGGGCCCTTCTGGTTTTTAGATTCTCCATTAAAATGTTAGGTGTTATTTTAATAGGTGAGCTTTCATATGTTACTTGGCATTTTCCCTTGCAACTTTTAATATTCTTTTTTTTGTTCTGTACATTTAGTGCTTTGACTATTATGTGCTATGAGTAATTTCTTTTCAGGTACAGTCTATTTGGTGTTCTATATGCTTTTTGTACCTTGATAAGATACTTTTTTAGGTTGGGAAAATTTTCTCTTATGATTTTGATGAGAATATTTTATATGCCTTTGGCCCGGGTTTCTTCTCCCACCTCTAACCTCTATTCCTGTAACTTATAGATTTGGCCTTTTCATAGTATTCTAGATTTTATGAATGCTTTGTGACTGGATAATATTAGATTTTACATTTTTTATATTTAAGGTACACATTGCTGAGATTCTTTTTTCCATCTCTTGCACTTTGTTGGTGATTCTTACTTCTGAGGTTTTTTGTTTGACTTCCTAAATGTATCATTCCAGTTTTCCTCTGTTTGAGTTTTCTTTAGTGATTCTATTTTTACTTTCATGCTTTGATTTTTTACATTTCATTTCGCTCTCAATTTTTTCTTATATTTCATTAAGGGATTTATTCATGTTCTCCTTAAGGTGCTTGAACATACTCACAATAGCTACTTTGAAATCCTTGTCTTATGATTCAGCTAACTAGTAGAGCTTTTGGGTAATGGTGGAGAAATTCTTCATAGCTATTATTGATTGTGTTTTTATGCTGTTTTCTAGGCATCAGGGTACGGGGATGATTGCAATTATAGGTGTTGCTATCTCTTCTTATCTTCATTGGGTGAGTATTCTGTTCCTCGGTTTCTCTTGCACTCTCCGGAGTTTAGAAGAGTATGGTGGCTGCATAACTTTCATGGTATGGAGTGCTTCTGAGTCCTTGCCATGTATGGCTACTGGATATCTCAGGTGGAAGATGTTCCTAGGGCTTGGCAGCTGACAGGAAGGAATAGGGATGGGTTAGTATGAGGGCAGTTTGAGAGATTCCATATGAGGGTGGAAAGTTGAATCTGCCATGAGGGAAGGAGGCAGAGAGGGACAGGTCCCTGAAGTTGGTCCACTACAGTGCTGGGGATGAGACTGGGGAATTGGAAATGAAGAATATGAAGGCGAGTGGAAACTGACAACCAAATCTTAAGTCCCATGTGGCCTGTGTGTTCGCAGGTAGGGATTGTCTCTGGGTAATGACTGACATATGGGATTGGGTGAGGGAGGAAGGTTGTGTCCCTGGGAACAGACGTAGAGAGGAAAACCACCTCTGTAAGTGGTCTGATACAGGGCTGGGGATGAGGCTGGGGAATTGGAAATGTAGAACAGAAAGGATGGTGAAAATCAGCTACTTGGTTCCTAGAGTGGCATATCCAGCAGGTTTTGATGTATACAATGCCTCTGGGTATTGGCAGCTAAGAAAAAGTGATGGTATGAGGCAGGAGTACTGAATAAAATATCAGCTGTGTTCCTGAGGAATGGGGGCAAAGAAGAAGGAGAGGCCTGAGAAGGTGGTCTGCTATAAGGCTGTAGATAAACCTGGGGAACTGGAAGAGGACAGGAGGGAGAATTAAGAACACCTACCTGGTTCTCAGGCTGGCATGGCCTGTGGGTACCAGATATAAAGTGCTTTGGTGTGTTAGTGGCTGAGACAAAGGGATAGGGTGAGGCATATTCAAGTTTTGAAGGACCCTAACTGTCAACTCAGATTATCAGATTATTATACCCAGAAAATTATCCATTCAAACTTAAGGAGAAGTAAGATGAGTGTGGTGGCTAAGTGCTTTAATCCCAGTACTCAGGAAGCACAGGCAGAGGGATATTTGTGAGTTCCAGGCCAGGCTGGTCTACAAAGTGAGTTCCAGGGCAGCTAGGGCTGTTACATGGAGAAAAACTGTCTTGAATCTACACCCCACAATAAACAAGGAGAAATAAAATTTTCAGTCATAAAAAACATGTTTTAGGTATTAATGACCATTAAACAAGCTATACAAAGGATGCTTAGAGGAATTCTTCAGACTGGAGAATTCTTTTATATTTAAAATGAAGTTAGAAATTATGCTGGCTTAGCAAAGTGGTGGTTGTAGATCCTCTACCAAGGTCCATGACTTCACTAGGCCCAGAGAGTTTGATAGGTTTTCTGTCTTATTGAGCAGACCTTAAGTACAATTACAAAACTGTTGGTTATTGGCAAGATATGAATTCTCCTCCTGCACTGTTAGGGTTATTGTGCCATGCTGGTCATTGTTATGGTTCATAGGCAACATAACTGCATAGTACTATTGATTTCTTAAAAGGGAATAAAGAAAAAATAAGCCATGCCAGGACACATAATCAGAAGAGGTATAAGGAAACACCACAAATTCAAAAGCAATGACAGAAATTGAAGCATCAATAATGATGTATGAAAAAGTCAATTAGTCAGCCATGAAATCATAAACATAATGGTAACATTATAGGAGCTGATCAAATGGTAATCTTTTCATATAGGAATATCTATATCTATATATCTATGTATCTATCTACACACATACACACATACATACGTACACACACATACATATATGTATATATAGCATATATGTATATACACATATATGTGTGTGTGCCAGAGCTCATTGATTTGTGAGTAGGGGTTACATGGAGACATTAGAGGAGCTAGAAGGAGGGAAGCAAAGGAAAAATGATATAATTATATTTTAATTTTATAACACAATCCTGAAATTTACAGTATTTACATTCTAAAAGACTCAGAGTAGTAAAAATATTCTGAATATTAAAAGTACATAAAGCAGACATATTGAACAGTGAAATAGAATTGAAGGACTATATATAAACCTACTTCCAATACTCCTAAACCCACCTGATTTTTGAAAAAGATGCTAAAATTATATATTGAAGTAAAGATAGCATTTTTACAAATGGTGCTGATAAAACTGGACAGTTACATGTAGAAGAATGAATTCATGTAGAAGAATGAAAGCATATTTTTATCTTTCCTCTGGCATAAAACTCAATTAAAAATGGATCTAATACCCAAATATCAGACCTGATACCAGGAATCTGATAGAGAATAAAATAAGGAATAATTTCGAACTCATTTGGGACAGGAAAGGACTTTCTGAACAGGATCCTGATACTACTGGCATTAAGACCTACTGTGGTGGTATTGTGTTCCCCACAATATTGTGTACCCTAATAAACTTATCTGGGGTCAGAGAACAGAACAGCCACTAGATATAGAGGCCAGAAAATGGTGGTGCACACACCTTTAATCCCATCACTTGGGAGGCAGAGATCCATCCAGATCTCTGTGAGTTTAAAGCCACATTGGAAACAGCCAGGCATGGTGACTCATGCCTTTAATCCCAAAAAGTGAGCCTTTAATCCCAGGAAGTGAGGGCAGAAAGCAGAAAGGTATATAAGGCATGAAAACCAGGAACTAGGCTGGTTAAGCTTTTAGGCTTTTGAGCAACAGTCCAGCTGAGATTCATTTGGATGAGGACACAGAGATTTCCAGTCTGAGGAAACAGGATCAGCTGAGGAACTGGCAAGATGAGGTGACTGTAACTTGTTCTGCTTCTCTGATCTTCCAGCATTCACCCCAATAGCTGGCTTCAGGTTTGTTTTTATTAATAACACCTTCTAAGATTCATGATACAACCTACTCTTATGACCTGCTCCACAAAGTGAACCTAATTTTTGGCACCGTTAATGGAGCTAAGTATCTGAAGCCCAGCAAGTCATAGGACGTAGGAGAGAACCTACTACCATTATTTGGTCAAACAGACATATCGTTCAACTGACTCATAATGACTTAACCATTGGACCCATTGATTTGTTCATCAGTCATTCTTCATCAGAGAAGTTTCTTTTGAAGTAGATGGTAATTAACACAGAGACCCCCACACTGTTCAGTATGCAGAGAATGAGATTGTTGGTTGCTCATCCTTAAATGCAACATCTATATCACATTTATTTGTCCAACGGCTCAAGAGTCATTTCAAAAGAAGAGTTGAAAGATCATAACAACCAGAGGTATTTGATTACAACAATGAGGCAACATTTTCTGGACACAGCCGGCCAATTGCACACATAAAGTGAAAGTAGCTGTGATTACATGCACAAGACCTGTAGCAGATGAAGAAAAAATCCCAACATGGAGGAGGGAAATGGTCATGAAGTCCTACTCCTAGATAAGGAGTTACGTGGAATTCATGACTGCTAGGAGGAGAAAATAGTTTCTTTTTGTTTTTTCATTGTTTTAGGAATGAGGTCCCCAAGCTGCTACCTATGCTTGAGTAGATGGCCCTATATCATGTATACACTGGCAGCACCAACTGAACCTGATATTTTAAAACTAAAGGACATGTAAAATCTGGGAAGAATACTTGTAGCTGAAAGTTTTCCTGTGTCCTTCCTGGCCTACAGTCAGGACAAATCTCTCTCACCTATGGGTCCCGCAGCTGCTTGGACCCAACTAAACACACACAGGCTAATACTATTTTTAAACTATGTCCATGGCAGGCTTCTTGTTATCTAGTTCTTATATCTTAAATTAACGCATTTCTATAAATCTATACTTTGCCACATGGCTTGTGGCTTACCGGTGCCTTTACATCTTGCTTCTTCTGGCTGTGGCTAGCAGAGTCTCCCTAGCAGAGTCTCCCCTGCTCTGTCTTCTTCCTTCCTCTCTCTCTCTCTTTAGAAAATTCCACCTAACCTCATTCTTCCTCATCATTGACCAAACAGCTTTATTTATCAACCAATCAGAGCAATGCATTTTCACAGCATACAGAATGACATCACCCATCAAATACTGGTGGTGAAGATGAGTGAGGAAGTGGAGAGAAGGGGGTTGTACTTGTTCAAAGTGTATTATATGCATGTGTGATGGTTTCAATGAGAAGGCCCCCATAGGTTCATACATTTTCATAGTTGGTCCCTGTTGAAGAAGGATTAGGGGGGTGTGGCCTTGTAGGAGGACATGTGTTACTGGAGGAAGGCTTAGAGATTTCAAAAGGCATGTGTGATTCCTTATGTTCTTTCTCTGCCTCATGGTTGTGGATCAGTATGTGAATTTTCAGGTGTTCCTTTTCCCAGCCATCATGAACTCCAATTCTCTGAAACTGTAAGGCAAATTAAATGCTTTCTTTTATATTGCCCTGGTCATGGTATTTTTTCAAAGTAATAAAAAATTAACTAAGACAGCATATATTAAATTCTCAATAATTAAAAAAGGAAAAAAACAGAATTTAGCTAAACAGAATAAGTTTTAAAATCATGATCAGATTGTACTTTAAATTCACCATTATTCAAAATAATGGACATCTCTTGACCACAAGATATACTTTTCCATTTTGATGGCCTATGTGCATGTGCACGAGTGCGTGTGCATGTGTGTGTGTGTGTGTGTGTGTGTGTGTGTGTGTGTGTGTGCATGTGTCCTTGTAGCCACCAGAAGTCAATATCAGGTGTCATTCTTCAGGAGCTGTCCACATTGTTTCTTGAGGTAGGTCCCCTCACTGAGACCTGAACCTTGTTGTTTAGAACAAAAGGTTGGCACACAAACCCCAGGAATCTGCCTGTATCCTGTTTTCCAGTGTAATGAAATTACAATAATATTTCATCATGACCAGATTTTCTTTTAATTTGAGTTTTGGAAATAAAAGTCACATACCCATGATTGTGTGGCAATCATTTTACCAGCTGAACTATCTTTCCAGGCCCAACGAAATATTTAGACCCTACTGTCACTGTGCTAGGTACTTAGAGAATAAGTGAGATTAGTAAACATTGGGTTGAAGATTATCACTCTGATTTTGAAGATTTAACTAGCTATTTAGACATTTATCTCCTTATATCTCCTCCTCCTTTGATCATTCCTCTTTTCACAGACTCAAATGTCTGGTACATTAGGCGATTCTATCTATATTCAATGTATGTTAGGAATAAATAAATGATATGTTTTCTTGTGCCCTTTTAATAATTCTAGATGAGGCTATTTAAGTGCATAGCCATATATTCACATGAAGTTAGATACTGTGGAATATAATGGACAAGAACTTATCTTTTTGACAAGAGAACTTACCATAAGCTATTGTTAGGGCTAGGTTGCTATCCACAACCTGATGGTGAGGCCATATTGCTGAAGACAACACTTACTTATGTCGTCAAACAGAGAAGTTGGGCTAATGCCTAACTAGAAGTTTCACCCCTATTGAGTGGAGTTCATGGTGATGAAAGGTATTCAGCATGCTACTGGAGGTAAGAGGTAATCATCAATTTCACCCAGGTGAGTGCTTTGAGATGTCTTCCAATCCCAGTTACAGTGACCAAGATAAATAAAACAAATGACACCACATGCTGATAGAGATGCTGGGGAAAAGACAATACTTATTCCTTGCTGGCTGGAGTACAAACTGGTATATCCACTATGGAAATCAGTGTGGAGGTTCCTCAAAAAGCTGAAAATCAGTCTATCACAAGATCTAGATATACCCCTCTTGGGTTCCCAAAAGACTCTAGATCTTACTACAAAGATATTTGATCGTCCATGTTAACTGTTGCTCTATTCATAATAACAAGAAATTGGAAATAGCCTAGAAGTCCAAAAACTGATAAATGACTAATGAAATTGTAATACATTTACACAATAGAATATTATTCAGATATTAAGAAAAATGAAATTTTTTGTTTCCTCTCTTGTTCTCTACCCTCCCATGTCTCCTTCCTTTGTTCTTGTTATCTTTATTCCAAAGAAAGACACTGCATACATCATAAACCAACCCTCCTTCTCAGACCATCTGGAACAGGAATCCAGATTTGCCCTCACTTAGTGCTAGCAAGTGCATCTGCTAAAGTAACTGGACTGAGAATTGTTTACAGTTCTGTCTGCTTTTTCCTGGGGCTGGGGAGAGGGGAGGTAGACAGCAGGATAGCTTCTCAGCTACTTCAACTCATTCCTGTGTGCTCCCCCTCCCTCCTGGTTTTCCAGCTGTGGAGACAGTAGTTAGAAAAATGAAATGTTAAGGTAAGTGGAATGAGCTAAAAAGCAATCATCCTGAGTGACATAACCCATAGCAAGAAAGAAAAAATAAATTCCAAGTTTCTTTATATGTGGATGATAGTTTCTAAGCTTTAGATATGTGTGTTTTGTAGAATGAAAACAACTACAGATGTTTGGTAGTTAGCAAGGGGCCAGAGAGGAGGAGAGGATCTTCCAAGGTAGGGAGAAAGAGAGTATAGTGTTATAAAGAGATAAAAAGGAAAGTAGAATAGGAGTATTGAACAGTGAGGTTAATAGAAAGACAATACGAAGGAGAGAATATGGAGAGCGATAGCTAACATAAAGGCAGTGTGAAAAGTAATGTATAAACCTACTACTGTAGAAACTTAGTGTGTGTGTGTGTGTGTGTGTGTGTGTGTGTGTGTGTGTGTTAGGGTTATTATTGCTATAATAAATCACCATGGCCAAAGCAGCTTGGAGAGGAAAAGTTTTATTTGGCTTGAACTTCCACATTAAAGGAAGGCAAGACAAGAACTCAAGCAGAGCAGGAACTTGAAGGCAGGCGCTGATGCAGAGGCTATGGAAGGCTGTTGCTTACTGGCTTGCTCTCCATGGCTTGCTCAGTCTGCTTTCCTACAGAATCCAGGACTACTAGCCTGGGGCTTGTACTCCCTCAATGTGCTAGGCCCTCTCCCATCCATCATTAATTGAGAAGATTCTCTATAGGCTTGCCTACAGCCTGATCTTAATTGAGGCTCTCTCCCCACTGCTGACTCTAGCTTGCATCAAGTAGATATAACTATCCAGCAAAACTGACCTCTTTTTAAAGAAGGAGTCAGTTTTACCTAATAAGTTAAGGTAAAATAAGTTTTACCTAATAAGTTAAGTCCCTGATAAGTTGACCAAGCTCCAGGGAAAGTCACACATCCAGTAATAATTTTACAGAAAAAAATAGTCTGGATTAGTTTTTTAAAAAGGACACAAAGTTGTATGGATAGGGAAGATAGGGTAGATCCTGAAAAAAAATTGTTGAGGGAGATTGAATATGATAAATACAAATGTAAAAAATTCAAATATCTATTTTTTTATTTTGAGAAAAGACAAAAATAATGCTGGCAAAAGGATATTTTTTGACATGGATATAAATTACTATAATAATTGTGTAAAATAGAATTGAAGTTGTAAAAAAAAAGCCTAAAGTTAAAATGCATCTATGATATGCAAAAGAATGAAAGTCATCATATCAATGAGGTACCACCACTCAAATATTTATTGCAAACCATTCACAGTAGCTATCATGTATAATTAACAAGGTGTCAATCAACAGATTGATAAAGAAATAATGGTACATAATATGTGAGGGAGTACTGCTATTCAGCCAGAAAAAGAGTAAAATCCTGTCATTTGCAACATGTATAGAGCTGAAAGGTAGTAAGTGAAATGATTCAGGCACAAAAATGACAGAATCACTTGATCTTATTTATTTTATTTAGCTTAAAAACATTGATACCATAGAAGAGAGTATATTATTTAGTTGTTAGAGCTCAGGAAATGAGATAGTAGGAGGGAACAAAAAAAGGATAATGAGTATTAAAATATAGTTACATGCTGTGGAATGTTGTTCTGTATGATGTGAATGTGTGTTGCTTTGATTGGTTGATAAATAAAGCTGTTTGGCCAATGGTGAGTCAGAATAAGGTTAGGCAGGACATTCCAACTAGAGAGAGTGGAAGAAGAAAGATAGAACTGAGGAGATGCTACTAGCCTCTGCCATGAGAAGCAAGATGTAAAGTGCAGGTAAGCCACAAGCCATGTGGCAAATTATAGATTATAGAAATGGGTTAATTTAAGATGTAAGAGCTAGCTAGCAAGAAGCCTGAGCCATTAGGCCGTATAGTTGGAAAATAATATAGGCCTCTGTGTGTTTATTTGGGTCTGAGCAGCTGCGGGCCTGGGCCGGACCACAGAAAAACTTCCAGCTACAGTTACATGGGAGAAAAATAATTCTATCATTCTATGTCACAACAGGTTAAAGACAGTCTACAACAATCTGTGATTCATCTTAAAGTAACAAGAACAAAAATAGTCCAAACCTCCAAAATACCTCCCAACACATTTCATTGACTCTCATTTGGTGCTAACTAGTCTCATCTCCCTCCTAGTAGCCAATTTTGCCCTCTTGCTCCAGTGAAGCAGAGTTCCCCACTGAGTGTATTGGAATTAGCCCTCCTGGCAGGCAGAATAGGCCAAGCAAATGGCAGCAATTTGATAGGAGGCAAAGGATTCTAGAGAAACAAGTTGTTGAAAGGAGATTATGGCTGTTACTGTCATAAAGTAGGGGAGTTTATGAGAGAAAAGGTGCTAATCTCAAGCACAGCTGGTGTTTGGTGCCTGCAGATGGAGATATTGCTCTGACTGGAGAGTTGCCACTGTAAAGGCTAGAATCCATATTGAGGGTTAGGTTTTGAATGAGCGATAGCAAAAAACAAACAAACAAATCAAAACAAAACCAAGCAACAACAACAAAACCTAACAATTTTGGCATCTCCAATCCTCTGGAGATCATGTCCATATATATTAAAATAAATAAGACTTTATTTGATATTTGTGAGGCCAAGTGTTAAATACAATTTAGAGTTAGTTCTCTAATATGGTTACCATTTACTGATGTGTTAGTTACTTTTATGTTTCTGTGATAAAATACAGAAACAACCTAAGCTAGAAACTTTATTTTGGCATATGGTTCCAGAGGAAGAGTCCATAATGCAAAATTCTTAGCACAGGTGCAGAATGCAGTCATAGTCTTTGCCAAAATATCACAAAATGGTCCCTATTCCAGTTGCTGTTAAAGTACTTGCTTTCCTCTAAAACCTCTTGAGCTGGAACTCCACTGTCTATATTACTCCTAGAACTAACATATTTCAAGCTCACACTAAAAATACCAGTTAAGCTCTGTTCCATAACCTTCACAGCTATGGATTGACCTGACTGGTGCATCAGGTGGATGGCAAAATGACAATAATACATAAAGAAAACCTGGGGCCAGGTAAGCCATGCACTCTGATGAAGAAGCACCAACAACAGAATCTGACAACTTAGATCATTAATTATACAAAGCAAAAATTAGGAAGGATGCAAATTAGCTAATCTCTTAGGAGATCATAGTAGATCAGTCTTAGGTTGCAGTCATGGGAAGAAGGAAACCCCAGTTGATACTTTCGGCATATACTGGTTTTACCTAAAAGTCAACCTTTAACCTGTACTAACATCCATATTTAACCAAGGGACAGCTTTGCCATTTCCATGGATCAGAGGCATTGGTGTCCTCAACACGGCCATGATCATATTAATCATACACATTTACTCAGGGTTCCATCTGCTACTCACATCCCTGCTTTGAACATTTATTTAACCTCTTTTTAGTCCAAAATTACAAAGCCTTCAATGTTCTTCAAAACAGAGCAAAGCAAACAACAAAACATGTGTTCAGATTCTTCGCAGCATCAATTAGACATTTCCTGTTACCAGCTCCTATATAGGTTACTTTTGTTATGGCCAAATGCCATTGGAAAACACAAATTAAGTGAGGGGAAAGTTATTTTCACTTATGATTCTAGAAGGAGTGCCCATGATGCTTGGGAATTCATGGCAGCATTTGGCAGGAACAGGGAACTAAGAGGTCACATCTCAACCACATGCAGAAAGCAGAGAAAGTAAACTGCAATAGAGATGAGGTTATAAATTCTCAGAGCCCATCCTTATAAAAGAATACATGAGACAATTTGGAGCATTTCTCACTGAAATCACCACAATGACCTTATAAGGGAAACCAAGCCTGGGTAGAAAACTAATATGGAAATATGCCTCTAATTAATATATGAAAGGGGATAGATGTATAGGAAATAAACTAAGTATTATTGGTAATAGAGAGGTTTCTAGATATGTTTACTCAGCATGTTTGCTCCTAAGTCATTGACACTTAGGATCTTACTTACAGTATAAAAGAGCAGCATTATCTAAGTAACTTGCTGAAGCTAACAACTGAACTAATAGAATCAGTGTTTTGACTACAAATCCAATTTTTATTGCTGTTTCTAAATCAGCTGTATTGCCTCTCCTCTATAACATATTTGATATAGGAAAATTTAAAAAGTTAGAATGTGAGAAAAAAATCTCCAAAATATGTTTGTCAAAACCATAGTGTAATTGTGGTCTTATAAAATGGGTACTATTCATTTCTTATATTCTGGGTCTACTGTGTTTGTAATTTTCAGCACTTGCATTTTTCAGAGATGGTGTCAATAGTTCAGAAACTTTAATACATTGCATTCTTCATTATACAAAGTTAAAATTTTATAAAATTTATTTGTGTGTGAATGTTTTGCCTAGATTTATGTCTGTATATCTTTTTCATGACCATGCCCACAGAGTCCCAAAAATTACATGGAATCTTCTGTAATTGGAGTAAAAGATGATTGTGATCCACTATGTGTGTGCTGAGAGCCAAATGTAGGTCCCCTGGAATAGCAGCTAATACTCTTAACCACTTTGCCATCTCATCAATACCCATGATACATAGTTTTTTATTTAAAAGATTTTTTTAATTTTACATACCAACCACAGTTCCCTCTCCCTCCCCTCGTCCCACTTTCCCCATGCCCCCATCTGCTCCTCTGAGAGGTTAAGGCCTCCAGTGGGGAGTGAACAATGTCTGGCATATCAAGTTGAAGCAGGATCAAGCCCCTTCCCACTGCATCAAGGCTGAACAAGGTATCCCTCCACAGGGAATGGGCTCCAAAGAGCCAGTTCATTCACTAGGGATAAATCCTGGTCCCACTGCCAGGGGCCCCAAAAACTGCCCAAGCCACACAGCCATCACCCACATTCAGAGGGCCTAGTTCAGTCTCATGCAAGTTCCCCAGCTGTTAGTCCAGAGTTCTTGAGCTCCCTCTAGCTTGAGTCAGCTGTCTCTGTGGGTTTCCCCATCATGATCTTGACTCCAGGGGTTCAGCTCAGTGCTTGGCTGTGGATCTCTGCATCTACTTTCATCAGTTACTGGATGGAGGCTCTATGATGACAGTTAGGGTAGTCATCAATCTGATTACAGGGGAAGGCTGGTTCAAGCACCCTCTCCACTATTGCTAGTAGTCTTAGCTGGGATCCTCCTTGTGGATTTCTCAATTGAAGAAGATATCAGAAAATGGAAAGATCTCCCATACTCTTGGATAGGTAGGATCAACAAAGTAAAAATGGCAATATTACCAAAAGCAATCTACAGATTCAATGAAATCTTCATCAAAATCCCAACACAATTCTTCACAGACCTCGAAAGAACAATACTAAACTTCGTATGGAAAAACTAAAAAAAAAAAAAAACCACCCAGGATAGTCAAAATAATCCCATACAATAAAGGAACTTTCAGAGGCATCACAGTCCCTGACCTCAAACTCTACAATAGAGCTATAATAATAAAAAGAGATTGGAATTGGCATAGAAATAGACACATGGATCAATGGAATCGAATTGAGGAACATGACATTAATTCACATACTTATGAACACCTGATTTTTGACAAAGAAAACAAAATCATACAATGGAAAAAAGAAAGCATCTTTAACAAATGGTGCTGGCATAACTGAATGCGGACATGGAGAAGAATGCAAATAGATCCATATCTATCACCCCAAACAAAACTCAAGTCCAAGTAGATCAAAGACCTCCACATAATTCCAGCTATACTGAACCTGATAGAAGAGAAAGTGGGAAGTAACCTTGAACCCACTGGCACAGGAGACCACTTCCTGAATATAACACCAGTAGCACAGACACTGAGAGTGACAATTAATAAATGGGACCTCCTGAAACTGAGAAACTTCTGTAAGGCAAAGGATACAGTAAATAAGACAAAACAGCAGCCTACAGAATGGGAACAAATCTTCACCAACCCCACATCTGACTGAGGGCTGATATCAGGGACCTTATGAAGAGCCTGCTCCAAGGCCACCTCCAGGATAATGCAAGAAAATCCATGAAGGTGGCGAGGGCTTAGGAAAAATTCTTATCTATCTGAGGACTAGAATTTTTCTCTCTGAGGGTAATTAGAAATAAGTTTCTATCTATCTGACTGGTAAAATTAGAACATACACGTGCTTTCTGATATTATCGTTCTCTCTTAGTTCATCTTAAAAATGGTCTCTGACTCTGTCTCCACACAGCTACATATCTCCACACTGCTGCATACAGCTACATATCTTTACATACGTACATCTTCTCACATGGCTACACATCTTTCTTTTACATACATTTCTCTTCTATATCTCTTTTCTATACAGCCTCATCTCCTTGTCTTCACACAATTATAAATCTCTTTGGCACAGTTACATCTACACATTACTTCTCTCTACTCTGTTACATCCCTTCATATTTTATCACATCATTTATTCACTCTTTATTTACTCATTCTCTCATTCATTCACTTTCTTATCTTATTCTCACAGTGCTTCTTCTCTGCCCAACTTTGGACAATTATATGTTACATTTTCTCTCTGCCCATTCAGCACATTCCTCACTTAGCACATACACCTACACACACTCACACACTCACTCTTACCCTCTGCCCAGCTCTTACACCATTCCTTCACATCATTCACCCTCATTCATTCTCTCACCTTCCCTAACGCTTCTTCGTCCTCATGTCTCACTCAGTACACATACACTTCACTCATATTCTACATAACTTCCTCCTCTATATTGCCACTGTCCTCATCTCTTACTCAGCACACACACACTTTACTCACAATCTGCAGCAGCTCTCACATAACTCTACACAGCCATCTCTCTCCATACTGCCATTGCTGATCCACAGCCAAACTCTGGACAATTATAAGTTATGTTTTCAGGGCCTTATCCAGTCTCAAAACACAAGATAAGTCACATAGTTTCTCTTAGACTAGTAATGTCACACTGACCCATGCATGTAGTTCTAAGTTGGTGAGGGGTCCCAGACATTAAACAATTGGCTGAACCTTGAGCAGTCAGGGTATGTGCAGAAAGAGAGAGATTGCAAGGACTATGTCTTGATGTAAACAACCTGACCTTGATTTAGTAATAAACAACACCTGGGAATAAGTCTTTGCATATATTCTGTAGGGGCAGCTTAGTCTATTTTGGGCTAGTTCTAAGGTCTTCACAAAATGTGTAAAAGGCTGTCTTTGAGACGGAGAATACTGTTACTTTCCTGTGTCAGTGAAGAAGAATATTCTGGTAATGTTTCTGTTCATCAGAATTATACATCTTAAACAGAAATCCACAGCCTAAATGTGTGCCCAGAGATGTAAAACACATTACCAAAGGGCTGTGGAAAGCTTCCAACAACTGTTCTTTTTAGGGAGGCATAGCAGTGATACCCGAGAAAATTAACAACAGAAAACAACTGCTTTCCACAGCCAGTGACCCCACAGCTTTGCCAGGTGGGACTACCCATCAAGGAGTCATACATCTGGTGGGTTGACTTGTCAAACACTGGTTGTCACCTGCTGTATACTCCCATGGCCCTCGGCAGGCTGATCTCCAAAATATATAAAGTCAAGAAACTAGACATCAAAATACCAAATAATCCAATTAAAAAATGGGGTACAGATCTAAACAGAGAACCCTGAACAGAAGAATCTCAAATGGCCGAAAGACATTTAAGGAATTGCTCAAAATCTTTAGCCATCAGGAAAATGCAAATCAAAGTGACTCTGAGATAGCATCTTACACCTGTCAGCATGGCTAAAATCAAAAACACTAATGACAGCTTATGTTGGAGAGGATGTGGAGTAAGGGGAACACTCCTCCACTGTTGGTGGGACTGTAAACTTGTACAACCACTCTGGAAATCAGTATGGCAGTTTCTCAGAAAATTGGGAATCAATCTACCTCAAGACCCAGTAATACAACTCTTGGGCATATACCCAAAGGATGAACAATCATACCACAAGGACACATGCTCAATTATGTTCATAACAGCATTATTCACAATAGCCAGAACCTGGAAACAACCTAGATGCCATTCAACTGGACAATGGATAAAGAAAATGTGGTACATTTACTCAATGGAGTACAACTCAGCTGTTAAAAACAACAGCATCATGAAATTTGCCGGCAAATGGATGGAACGAGAAAAAAACCATCCTGAGTGAGGTAACCCAGACCCAGAAAGACAAGCACAGTATGTACTCTCTAACATGAATTGCTAAATGGTCTTATAAATAAAAAACATGGAGGCAGATATTGGGGTGAATTCTGATTACAATCCATAGCCCCAGAGAAGCTAGGTAACAAGGAGGATCCTATGAAGGACATAAGAGGGACATGCATGGATAGCCCTAGGAAGCGGGAAGAGATAAGATCTCCTGGGTGAACTTGGAGTGTGGGGGGTGAGGATGACTGTCTCTACATGGTAAATTAAGAGATGATGAACTCTTTGCAGTCAGGTAAATTCAGTTCCAGGAATTCTGTATAGCATATAATAATTCCTCCACTTAAAATATTTTGAATACTCCAGCTGTGGCTCAGTGGTAGAGCACTTGACTAGGACATAATAGGCTATGGATTTAGCTCCATAATTGCATATTTTTGTCTTAGTATATTTTGACAATATTCTCCAAAGAAAAAGAAGAGGATACACACACACACACACACACACACACACACACACACACACACACACACA
>CABHPP010140672.1:0-18304 GCA_902168425.1 Peromyscus attwateri | reverse complement strand
ACACACACACACACACACACACACACACACACACACACACACACACATGTATCCAGTTGAGAGTGGAGGGACAAGGAAGAATCAAGGGAGAGTAGACTGGTAGATTGGAGGAGATGAATGGAAGAAAAAGAGGAGTGATATAATTATATTTCAATTAAAAACATTAAAATATCTCAAGAAATATAGGAAAATTAAAATAACTATGAATTTTCAGATGTGTGAATTTCCTTTTGAGTACCTATAGAGGTCAATTAATTAGTAAGTAACTATAGGTAGGAGAGGAGTTTAAGTAAGGGGAGATAAAACAGTGGTATAAAGAATAAAAGATAATAATTGAAGAAAAGAAAGATTAAATTGGTAAATTGGGGTAAGGGATGGGAGGACAGGGTAGAGGAGGGAATATGAAGAGGAACAACATACAAAAAAACTTTCAAAATGTCATATGGAAACCTATTGCTGTAGAAGCTTCTGAAAAACATACCTATCTATTTATATATGTATAGAGTAAGTAGAGTTACTCTATAACAAAGTGTCAAAGTCCCTAGTAGACACCACAACCTAACAAATCATACTTCTAGTACCAGAAATTAATTATCTCTTTTTTAAATAATTGGCCAGTTAGGTCCCTTAGACCCCCAGATAACACAGGCTATTGCTAATTGTCTTGGTTATCCTCTACAACTTGATGGTAAGACCCTCTTGCTGAAAACCACACATACTTGCATCATAAAACATGGATATTTCATCCCACTGGCTAGCTTGTATAATGTTAGAAGGTGCTATACATACTACCAGAAGAGAAAAGTCTTCTTTTTTTGTTTTGTTTTGTTTTGTTTTTTTCGAGACAATGTTTCTCTGTGTAGCTTTGCGCCTTTCCTGGAACTCGCTTTGTAGACTAGACTGGCCTCGAAATCACAGAGATCCACCTGCCTCTGCCTCCCGAGTGGTGGGATTAAAGGTGTGCACCACCACCGCCCAGCCAAAAGTCTTCTTCAATCTTTCCCAGCTGTGATCCCTGTGAATTATCGCACTAAATAGCTTGGCAAGATGTACTCACTTGTGCAATAGTGATGTGGGAGGCAGGCTCCCACTTTTTCCCAGGATACTTTTGAGGAGAGAGAGATAAGAAATATTTCGATAGAAAGATAGTGTGAAGAAGATAGACAGAAATGCAGGATAGCTTCGGGAGGACCTGGATCAATATCCACCAGCCCCTTCTGTCTCTTCAAAAGGTCATTTTATAGGAATGCCAAGGGGTGGATCAAAAGACCTCCCCCTAGCCAAGCCAAGCTAAGACCCTTTCAAACACCTGGTAACCACGCACGTGGTCATGCCATCCTCTAATGCAGCCCTGATGGGTAAAGCAAGCTCAGCTCTCACTAGGAATCCTCTGTGGGCCTCCACATAGTGGCACTAATATCACTTGAGAGAATTTAAATACTGTCCCACAAGATGAAGTCCATACCTTGTGATGCTGTCAGTGCCAAGATCCTGGGGATAGCTAGGTCATAACCCCTGGAGAAGAATCTACTACTAATATTTTGCTAAATGGACACAGTATTGAATTGGCTCCTAATGACTTATCATTATACACATATATAAGTATCTCTCTTAAAGAAACTTCATTCTGCTGTATGTGGAGATTAACACAAAGACCCTCTACTTGTCAAGGTACAGAGAATAAGAGACTGAAAAATGTTATCATACTTTCTTTCCAAGACTCAGGGTTTACTGTGGAAGAGGCAACAAAATAATTGTAAGAGTCAGAAGCTATATATGACCACAATTTCTTCTTAATACAGCAGGACAGTTGCTCATAAGCACTCACAACAGTTGCACAGGTCCTGTGAAAGGTTATGTCAAACAAAATACCATAATAGAAAAGTGAGGTAGGCATTGTAACCCTAACTGAGTACCTATGGCTGACTGGTACCTACTGGAAAAGGTAGAATCAAGTTTCTTAAATGATGTAGTCCCTAATAGGTCAGCCATGATCCAGTGGAAAGCCACATATCCAAGATTATATGGTCAGTACAAGTTTGAATTGATGTGTTTAAAAAATAAAGAAGAGGACAAAAAGTCAGAGGCATCTTCCTGGAAAGAGTTCATGAAGGAGCCGGGTGGTGATGGCATATGCCTTTAATCCCAGTACTAGGGAGGCAGAGCCAGGAATTGAACTCTGTGAGTTCAAGGCCAGCCTGGTCTACAGAGCGAGATCCAGGACAGGCACCAAAACTACACAGAGAAACCCTGTCTTGAAAAACAAAACAAAACAAAAAGTCTATGAAGGGGAAATAATTTCTTTGTATGGAATTTTCAAAGAACCAATAAAAATGGGAAAAAAGTTTACAAAACAAAAGACAAGCAATAGGTGGGAAGAAATGTTTAAAACCTGGGAAGAAATGGATGAAATAGAAACAAAACAACAGGAATTAATGAATATAGAGTTAGTTCTTTGAAAAGATAATCAAGATTGACAAATCTTTTGCCAAATTACCCAAAATAGAGATAAATTTCAAGTTTATACAATTCAAGGTTGAAAGAGAGACATTAAAACAGATAGCAAAGAAATTCAGAAAGTCACAAGTACATTCTAATTATACCTATATTTCACTAAGTTAGAGAAACAGAAATAAGACTGAAGCAATAACAAAATCTCCCAAATTTAAACAAAAATAACAACAAATATACATGCCCAGATATATTCACAGCAGAATTCTTTTTTTTATAGTTTAGATCATTCTTTTTTTTTGAATTTATTTTATTTTATTTTATAATATAATTCAATTTTACATATCAGCCATAGATTCCCCCGTTCTCCCCCCTCCCGTCCTGCCCCCCTCCCCCCGGCCCACCCCCCATTTCCATCTCCTCCAGGGCAAAGACTCCCCCGAGGATGAGATCAACCTGGTGGACTCAGTCCAGTCAGGTCTAGTCCCCTCCTCCCAGGCTGAGCCAAGCGTCTCTGCTAAGCCCCAGGTTTCAAACAGCCAATTCATGCACTGAGCACAGGACCCGGTCCAACTGCCTGTATGCCTCCCAAACAGATCAAGCCAATCAACTGTCTCACCCATTCAGAGGGCCTGATCCAGTTGGATGCAGATACCCACGGTCAGGCCCCGGGTGGAGCTCCGGGAGTCCAATTGGCGAGAAGGAGGAGGGTTTATGAGAGCAAGAGTTGTTGGGACCAGGGATGGATGGAATACAGGGACGAGTGGCCAAACGAATGGAAACACATGAACTGTGAACCAATGGCTGAAGGGCCCACAGCAGAATTCTATCATTTAAAGACCGTAACCAATTATTCTCAAATTATTCCATAAAAGGAGAACAGAAGAAACACTTTCAAATTCTTCATACATACCCAGTATTATTCTAATACCAAAAGTATATAAAGACACAGTGAAAAAGAAAACTAAGCACCATTATCTGTCTGAACATAAACACAAAAATTATCAACAAATTACTTGCAAATTTAATAAAGAAACACATTTAAAAATCACTTATCAGCCTCCATCCATAAACTCTCAACAATATGTCAGCTGAATAACGTTCTGAGCAATGACAGCATCAGTTAACATGCCAGCATGGATGGAGGAAATCTCATGGGGCAACTGATAACTTGTAATAGAAAGAGAGATAATTAGTATTCTCCATGGATAATTCCTCTAACTGGTTATATAATACCAAATGTTTAGCATTAAAATTCCAAATAAATATATAAATACAACCTTCTTAGTATTGCATATATATATATATATATATATATGAAACAGAGGCCATGAGTTTAAATTTGAGAGTGGAGAGTGGCAAGACATGGGAAAGTTTGTAATGAAGAGACAAAGGAAAAAATGATGTGATTTTATTTTAATTAAGATTAAAATTAAAAAAAAATAGTATGACCAAGTTGGTTTTATTCTAGAGATTTGTGGATGGTTCAAAATACTCAAGTTGATAGATGAAATTATTAATATGAATGGTATTAGGGACAAATATTACATGGTCATGTAAATGTAGCCATAAAATTCCTTTGACAAAATCCAGTATCTTTTCAAGACAAGTCCTGGAAAGAATAGGAATCTAAGAAATGTATCTCAACCTAATAAGAGCTATGTATGATAAACCTATAGTCAACAACATTAATACATGAGAAAAACTTGAGGAAATTCTATGAAAATCAGGAGCAAAGGACTAGAAAGATGGCTCTACCATTAATAGTGCTTAATGCTGTTTATGTGTCCAGTTCCCAGAACTGGACATTATTTGGATCTCAACCAGCTGTAACTCCAGCTCAAGAGTATTTAACACCCCCTTTCACCTCCACAAACACCTACACATATGTGCACATACCCCTACACAGACATACTTATACATAATTAAAAATAATAAAAATAAATATTTTAAATTAGGAACAACACAAGACTGCCCATTCTCTTCATTCATATTCAATATAGTCCTCAATTTTTAGCTACAGCATTAAGATTAGAGGAGGAAATAAAATGGATACAATTAGGAAAAATGAAATAAGATTATTCTTATTATAGATTGTATGATTCTATGCATAAGAAACACTAAATTCTTGGGACTGATAATCAATTCCAGAAAATCAACATAAAAATTAACAATAAAAACCAGTAGCCATTCTGAAGACCAATGACAAACACACTGAAAGAGGAAACAGAAAAACAACCTCAATCACAATAGCCTTAAAAAAAACTTGGAGTAAGCCTAGCAAGAGAGGTGAAGTATCTCTAAAATGAAAACATCAAAATGCTGAAGAAACAAATTAAGAACACACTACTAAGTGGAATCTTTTCACTTGTTCATGGGTTGAAGAATAGAGAGTATGAAAATGGCTACCCTACCAAAATAGATTCAATGTAAGGCAAATCCAAATCCCAATGCTTTCCTTCTCAGATATAGAATAAAGTAATGTGAAACATTCACATGGAAATATCAAAGACTCCGGAATGCCAAAGGAATCTTAAGTAAAAAGAATAATGCTATGAGGCATTACCATGCTTAATCTCAAATTATCCTAGGGATAATTCAAATAGAACGTAGATCTAGGTTTATGTCTATGCAGTTACAACCACCTTAATATTTTGGGGTTTTTTTGAGACAGGGTTTGTCTGTGTAGCTTTGCAGCCTGTCCTAGAACTTGCTTTGTAGACCAGGCTGGCCTCAAACTCACAGAGATCCACCAGTCTCTGCCTCCCGAGTGCTGGGATTAAAGGTATGTGACACCACCGTCCGGAAGCTGCCTTAATTTTTATAAAGACATCAAAGATGCACAATGGAGGGAATAAACTATTTTCAACAAATGATGTTTGGAAAACTGGATGCCTATATGCAAAATAGGAAACTATATCTTTATCTCTCACCTCGTAAAAAACATCTCCAAATGGATCAAAATCTCAATGGAAAAGCTGAAACTCTGAAACAAATAGACAAAACATTAGAGAGTATGCTGCAAGATATAGGCATAGATAAGAACTTTCTAAATAAGACTCCAGTTCCTAAGGAAATAAATTTTAAGTTGATAAACAAAAATGAAACTAAAATGCTTCTGTACAACCAAGGACATTGTCACTTGAATGAAGAGGCAACTCACAGAACAGGGGAAAATTTTTTCCAGTTATACAACTGTGAGAGTATTAATATCTAGAATACCCAAAGAACCCTAAAAAACAAAACATCAAGAAAACAAACCACTTAATCAAAATAGGCTACAGATCTGAACAGAGCTCTCCAAGGAAGAAATAAACATTTTAAAATGTTTTAAACTTAATTATTGATCAAGGAAATGTCAGTTGAAACTATTATGAGATTCCAGCATTCTCTAGTTACAATTGCTATCATCAAGAAATAAACTGACAGCAATTGCTATTGAAGAATTTGGGAAAAGAGAATCCTGACTCACTATTGGTAAGATTGTACCTAGCACTGTCACTATTGAAATCAGTATGGAGGTTCCTGGAAAAGCTATAAATAGAATTACTATATAACCGACCTATACCTCTTCTATACATATATGCAAAGGATATATGTATATCCTAGTATATACATATCATATCCTAGTATAGGATACTTGTTTATCCATGTTCATTACTGCTCTATATACAATAGCTAGGAAGTAGAATAAGCCTGAACATACATCAATGCATGAATAGATAGTTAAAATGTGGTATATGTAACCAATGGAATTTTATTTAGCTCTAAAGAAAAAAAATAAATCATGAAATCTCAGGTAAATGAGTGAAAGTGAAAAAATTATACTGGTGAGGTGACCCAGATTTAGAAAGACAGGTATTCACTTTCATATGTGAATCATTTCTTCAATTCTTTAGATATATGTGCTTCACTTGGAGTATCTATGGAAACCAGGAGACTAGAAAGGAGCTATTAAGAGTATTTCCCTTAAAGGAGAGGGTTCAGTAGAACATAGATATTATGAAACAGGAGAGGGGTAGTACTGGTGGTTTAAAGGTTTAAGTTGGCATAGGCAGATAATAAGGGAATGTAGGAGTAAAGGGTTAACCAAAAGGAAATGTACATGAAGATCAGTGTGAAAATTTACTATGTTGTGAGCCAATTGTGGCAGTTGGAATGAGAACGGCCACCCATGCATGGAAATACTTAGTCCCTTGTTGGTTGGAACTGTTTGAGAAGATTTCACAAGTGTGGCATTGTTGAAGATGTGTCACCTTGCGGGGGAGGGCTGAGGTTTCAAAAACCCAGATCATTCCCAATTATCACTTGTAGCAGGAATCTTAGAGAGTCTTATTAATAAAATCAAACCTGAGCCAGGTATTGGGGTGAAATGCTGGATGATCAGAGAGACAGAACCAACCACAGCTACCTCACCTCGCTGGATCCTCAGCTGGTCTTGTTTCCTCAGACTGGAAGCCTCTGTGTCCTCATATCCGAATTGCTCTCAGCTGAACTGTGTTTCTTGAAAGCCTGAATGCTTAACCAGCCAAATGCTTAACCAGCCAATTGCTTCTAGTTTCAGGTCCTCACGCCTTATATACCTTTCTGCTTTCTACCACCACTCCCTGGGATTAAAGGCGTGAGTCACCATGCCTGGTCGTTTCCAATGTGGCCTTGAACTCACAGGGATCCAGAGGGATTTCTACCTCTGGAGTGCTAGGATTAAAGGCTTGAGTGCCACCATTTTCTAGCCTCTGTATCTAGTGGCTGTTCCGTTCTCTGACCCCAGATAAGTTTATTAGGGTACACAATATTTTGGGGAACACAATACCACCACAGCCACTCTCCCTCTCTGATTCATGGTTGTGGATAAATGTGTGCTCTCAGCTATTGCTCCAGTGTCATGCCTGCCTGTGTGCATTATCGTTTCCTGCCATGATGGCCACAGACTCAACTTCTGAAATTTTAAACTCCAATAAACTCTTCGTTCTACAGGTTGCCTTGGCCATAGTGTCTTATCACAGCAGTAGAAAAGTAAGACAGATAGACGTAGGACCAAAAGTTGAGTATTGCTGTGAAAGATCTGACCATACAGAATTTTGAAGAAATATGGAAGATTTTGGGACTTTGGACTCAGAAAAAGGCCAAATGTTGCAAGCAGGGCTTGAAAACCATTGTAATAGGATCTTGGAAGACAGTAGCACCGAAAGCAATGTGGACTATATAGTCCCAGCTCAAGAGATTACAGAGGAGTGCAACATTAGCAACTGTGATATTTTCGTAAAGAATATAACATTCTAAAGCCAATGAATGGATAATGTAAATGTAACACATATACAGCATAGAATATTATTAGTGGAAGAAAAATGAAATCGTGAACTTTACAGGTAAATGGATGGAACTAGAAAAGATAATATTGAATGAGGTAACACAGCCTCAGAAAAACAAATGTCACATGTTCTCTCTTATCAGAGGCTCCCAGTTCAAAACATTTATATGCAGGTACTTAGTCTGTTATAACTACAGAAACCAGGAAAGCAAAATGGGACCATTTCCAAAACAGGATGTGGGGTTGTAGAGCAATAGAAAGGGGAATGGCAGGGTACACATAATATGACCAGAGAAACAGATAACTATGGGTACATTAATAGCACACATACCTTGGTGGTAACCAACAATTCTCTAATTGGACTTAAGACCCACTCAATAAGAGGGATACCATGGATGGTACTGGAAACCTAGACAACTACTCAGTGCAGGTGAAATCATGCTTATCAGAGGAGAATCTACAATCACTAATTTACTAAATCATCACAATCCCTAACAACAATCTATAAATGTTTGTCTTTGTACCAACAGATAGTGTAGGTTTCACTTTCCATCACAACGAAACTTCTCTCTGTAACAGATGGAGACCACTGTAGAAAACCACAAGCAATCAAAATACAGTTGTGGAGCCTAGTCCCAGTGGATACACTTCTTACACCTAAGGTTCAAGGAACATTGTGGAAGGGAAAGCAGAAAGATTGTAAGAGCCAGAGGATTAGGGCATTTGCTGCAAGATTATGTCTGTCATTGACATCAGAAACTACAGCTGTAAAGAAAGTCTCACCAACATGACCAACTAAACATGAGCTGAACAAGGATGAAACCAATGAAAATGGAAATCTGGATGGGGAAAAGCCCAGGAGGCCTCAACCCTACATGAAGAACTACAGGCAACTTAATAAATCTGGGAGTGGGAGAGATGGTGTCCTCCAAGGGAAGAATGCAATATTTTGTTGTCCAGTGCCAAACATTCAGCCCTGAAAATATGCATACATGTAGCATTGTATGGACTCAATGGATTGTATTTAAGGATATGTATGTGTGAACAAACGCATATATGCATGCAAGAAAAATTAATAAAAAAGAGATCATGAATTTGAAGGAGAGCAGGGAGGGGTATATGGGAGCAGGGTTTGGAGGGTGGAAAAGGAAGGGAGAAATATTGTAATTAAATTATAAGCTTCATAATTAAAAAAAGTTTTTTTTAAAAATGTGGCTGTGTTTTGCCTTCTTCACAGAATGGAATTCATTGTTTATCTAAATTCATAGCCATCACACTGCCATCTAAACGTCTATGTTTATGTCTATACATAAATATCATTTTCTGTGTTAATGAGAGAAACCTTTCTTTACAGTCAATAATCATAAATGCAGAGATTCCAGCTGCTCAAGATAATGAGAATAAGAGTGTTATGAATGTTCAGCCCCAAATAGTTAATGTATACCATCACTTATAAAACTCAGAGAATATATTGGGAAAGGTGGTACAAAGAATCGAGATCTAGTAGTAATGAAGAAAGACTGTCAAATACTGTCTTCTTGGTATACCACAATCATGAACACAGCAGATTTGGTTATTTGCAGTGGGCTCGCACTGTCTGATTTGTCAAGGGTCAACTATGGATATCTGAGGGGCTCATTGAGCCATACCCATTCTTTCTGAACTATTGGATACTAATGGATTGGGGAGCTGCCATTCTCTTTAAATGTGTGCATGACTGAGTCCACTTGGCTCTATAAGATAGTGCTGTACTGATGGCCACACAGACAGCCCTGGTTAAAGACAGTTGCTCATAAAACAATACATAAAATGATAAACACAGTAAAGGGACCTGTTCAGAAGAAGCAGGGTTGATAGGAGTAATAACACAATAAGAAAAAATCTGGGGTGAAAGTAAAACAGAATGCATTGTTTCCATGGGTGACATTGGCGAATATGACATTGTCAACAAATCCAATTAAATTTTTTCATTACAATGATTCATAATAAAAATCACTGGATTTGTATAACCTTTCTCTGTGTTTTTGAAAATTGATCACAAAAATATAATACCACTGAAATTACTCTTTTAAATGGTTAAGATGGGGACTGTGGTTGTAGACAGAGTAATATACTAGACTTGTATGCTCAAGGCCCTGGATTCAGTGTTCACACAAAAAAATTAAAAAGTGCTTGGATAATAAGCTTTATGATATATGTATTTTCATTTAATTTAAGTGTGTTTTAAATGATTTTTCATTGTCAGAGTGATAATACAAACTTTTTTTTTCTTTTTCTTTTTTTTTTTTGGTTTTTCAAGACAGGGTTTCTCTGTGTAGCTTTGCACCTTTCCTGGAGCTCACTTGGTAGCCCAGGCTGGCCTCGAACTCACAGAGATCCGCCTGCCTCTGCCTCCCGAGTGCTGGGATTAAAGGCGTGCGCCACCACCGCCCGGCGATAATACAAACTTGAAACTTTAAATCCAGTACTTATTAAGAGACATACATAGAGAGTATACAACATTCTAGGAATTTTATGTTCAATGTTAGGAAGTTAGTACTTTTTATGAAACAACTGGGGGCTACATAATTTAACTTATCCCAGATGATATAGGAGAGAAGACAGTCAGGACTTAAACTTCAATCACTATCTTGACTTTCATTTATGGTCAATCTTAGTAGTGTCATGTACGTTATTATTTTTATAATAATAAGGCATTGTAGATGAACAACCTCACTTAAACATAAAGCCCTCTCGACATTAATTCTAGAGTCATATTTTATTTTTTATGTTTTGTTAATTACAATAATTTGTTACATTTATCATTATCATTAATATTTTAAATAAATTTGTCTATCAGCCCTGCTACATTACCTGGCAAATGCCCTGAAAATATCGAATTTTAAATGAAAAAGTATATTAGAGAACTTTGAATTAGATAATGATGGAGAGGATGTGTGGAAGAGCATCATCTGGGGGAGGACTGGCCAGTTGCTAGACTAGCTAAATACATTTCTGGCATCACTGAATAAAGGCTTTTACTTCACTCTATAGAAAGGAGAGAATATTGGTTTGATATAAAAAAGGCTTTGTTTTTGGTTCTTATTCTACTTCTACTAGCTCAGTGGCCTTGAGTAAACTATGTCCTTAAATTTTTCCAATATTATTAAAGTCCAAACCAGGATTATTCTTAAATTTTCTTAATCATGGAACTTACTGAAACAGGGTTAAATGTTATGAACCCTTACCTGTAAAAATTAGGTGTGTTCCAAATTTGGCCTCCCATTCCAGAGAATGTCTCTACATCACACCAGTGGATGTCCTACTTCTGTGTTCAAATATGTAAAAGGTTTTTGGATCAACTAACAGCTTGAGTTTTACATACTAGCTAGAGATAGGGTGTGCAAACTGAATATGTTGGCTCAGAGAAATTTGGTATTCTCTGCCTGAAAGTAAACCACTTATCATCCAGACATGCTCATAGCTGGGCATTTATTTCTGCCTCTTTTAAAATGTAGCAATAGCCGTAAGTTCTGCTGCGTCATGGATGGCTTGGCAACCTTGACCTGACTAGAGGCAATGAAGGGATGAAGAAAAATTGGAACACTGACACATGGACACAGACAAGCTGGGATCAGATGGCCTGTGCACATTCTGAAGGTGCTGTGCCAGTTAGTTAAGCAATCTGAAACCACAGTGCTTTTATTATGTACAGCACAGCGGGGAGGGATCAGCTAGTGCTGGTAGGAGGTCTCTGTAATTGAGTAGTCAGAGGCTGTAAACATTTGGGAGGAGGAAGCTGTCCTTGTTCATTTTTTAATACACTTGTCAATCATTCACAAATACTCTTACTTGGAGCAGTAGAAAGATTCACCATTTTATTTTGGGTCTGAGACATCGGGCCCTGGCATAGCTGTGCCTTTGTCAGTAGTACAGACTTCATCCACTCTTTACACAGTTACTCGAATCTTCATCTGCTCCCTACAACGTTCTTTGCATCCTTTGGACCAAGTAAATGTTAGCCTGTGAATAGTGTGCTATGTCACCTGCAGCTTCAACAACAATATCAAAAAATAAAACCACACACACACACACACACACACACCAAGCCACAGATGTTAATTTTCAGTTCCAGAAAGTACTAGCTGTGTATGTCCTTGGTCTGTTTCTTAATATATTAAGTTTGGTAAGTAACTGAAACCTCACAGAACTATATTATATATTGGGATGAGAAAAGCAAGCAAAGGCCTTAATACAACGTTTGACAGATCAGCAATTTAATCCAGGATGATAAGTTTTTTGTTTCCTTAACTATTAATTAAAAAGAGAAGGCCTAGTAACTGGAGAGATGGATACAAGACATCCCTAGCACCCACAACCAGGCAGGTCACAACCACCATTACTACAGCTCTGGGAGATCCAACACCCTTTCTTGGCCTCCACAGGTACTCTTGCCCACATGTGGCACGTACACAAAGATAGACACATGACAAATAAATGAAAATAAAAACTAAAACAGAAATGGACAAGGCTCTGGGAAAATCAGAGTTAACCTGTATAAATAGAGGGGAAACAAGCACATAGGCTGAAGCAAGGCAGCTAAGGAAATGCAGATCCTGGAGAATAAAAAAAATGTCCAAAGCAAAATATGCCTGTTATTAAGCCATTTTGGCTAGTACTGCATAGTAACAGCCAAAGCCTTAAAAAGCCACTGACAGAAGACCCACACATTTCCAAAGGCCAAACAGAAGCATGAATAAACACTCAGCAAGTACTCATTAATGATTTTCTTCAAGCCAAGGGATACATACATATTTCTTAGTCTTAACTTTTTCTCTTTGAACACTTAGTACACAATCATTGCTATTTCAGAATCCAAATTTCTGTCAAAATTTTTCAAAAGTCTCCTTTTGCAGAGATGCTCCAATTTACTTGTTGAAAATTCAACCATTGTTTCATAGGCCTATAGAATATAATGCATTTTGATGTGAACTCCTCTGTATTTTGCAGAGCCAAAGAAAAGTAGATAATTGCTAAACGTTACAGAGTAAAAAACTAAGATGGAACTTGACTTAGGGATTTACCATCAGTACATTTTCTCTTTGATATAGTTTCCTATTGATTTGTAAATCTCTGATGTGTACAATATACAACCCATGTGTCAGTGCTGAATCCATTTTTTTTTTTGTTTTGTATAACTTTACTAGCCAGGTTTGTTTAATTTGATGTTTTCAACCACTATCTCAAAAACACATTAAAAAAACAACAAACATGTTTTATTCTGTAAAAACTGTTTACTACAAGTTTCTTGGAGTTCTATATCCACACTATTCAGTAAAGTAAGCAGTGGTCTCATATGGCATCTGAGCTATGGCTGGTGCAACTAAGGAACTTGATTTTCTGTTGTAGATGTATCCACTATGGATAAGTACCCTGAAATCAGTTGTTCTCTGAATTTTGACCAGTTACAGCTTTATGTACTGCTGCCTGCTGGAAAGAGATTACTTGATAAGGGTGAGAACAACACTTATTTGTGTGAATAAGTACTTAGAATGCAGTTCCTATCTGTGCTTGTTTAGTAAACCAGTGGTGGAAGGCTTTAATGCAAGGTTCGCAGTATCACTAGCTCTGTGAAGGCAGGTAGGTTTCTCGTAGCAGACAAATTTACTTTCTGTTGAGAAAGCCTGAAGTCCAATTAGACAGCTGTTGGTTACCACTAAGATATAAGTGCCACTATTGCATGTTTAGGAATATCTTGGCATGCTGTTTGTTCATTCTTGAGGCTCATAGGCATCACAGCTGGGTAGGTCTATTAGTTCCTTCTCTCTTGTAACAGTATGTTCGTCACTTTCTGCTACTACAAAAGGTAGTCCTCAAGGAACGGTAATTCAGGCCAGATCCAGTTCAGATCTTCCAAGTTCTATGTCCTTGTGTGTTGTCTTCACCAATAGGGAATTTCTTTCATTCAACCTTTGGGAAGTAACCAGGGTCAATAACAGTAGCCTGTATCATCTTGGGAGTCACTTGGACAGCCCTGACCAACAATTCAAAAGAGTATTTTTCATGACTAGTACTCTTTTTATTTACTTAGATTGTCTATAGCATAATTTCACTTATTATACATATATATAAATCATTTTTTCGGGTAAATAAAAATATTTCTTATAAGTTTTTCAAATATCCTTAGTGTTATTGTCCTTCCCCAATTTCTCTCTTATATTGACATTCCCTTTCTCTCTCCAGTTAAAGTCACCCTTGTTTATCCTAATTTACCCATCATATGACTTGTGTCCTGGATTCCCCTATCTAGTGCTCCTAATAGCCCACTAGAGACACTGTCCCTTTTTACTTTCCTGTTTTCTGCAGTTACTACAGATTATATACTCACATCTGAAGATTCAGAACTAGGAACCACAACTGAATATGAATATAAGGCCATTTCTTGCACCTGGGATAAGTACTGGTCCCACTGTCAAGGGCTCCCCAAACAGATCTAGCCACATAACTGTCGTCCACATTCAGAGGGCCTAGTTCGGTGCCCTGCTTGGGTCATCTGTCTCTGTGGTTTTCACCATCATGATCTTGGCTAGGGTTGGATACCCTGATCAGTCTTGACACAGCGGGTGGAGGGGTGCAGGGAAGGAGCTTGTTCCTGCCTCAACTTAGTATGCCAGATTTTGTTGACTTCCCAAGGGAGGCTTTACCCTCTTTGAGGAGTGGATGGGGGTTGGGATTGGGGGAGGTCAGGGGGGAGTGGGAGAAGGGGAGGGAGGGGGAACTGGGATTGGTATGTAAAAATGAAAAAAAATTTAAAAATAAATTAATTAAAAAAAAGAAAATCAATATAAGGTGTTTGTTTTTCTGAGTGTGGGTTACCTTATCTATTCTAGTAACTTCTTGTTAAAAGTCTTGTCTGAGTCCACAAACAAAATTGACTGCCTCTCATTTTTCTTTAAAAAATGAAGACAATGAAGCATTACATGCACACAAAACCCCTGTTGTCTCAATGGTAATACAATGATGATATCACCTAATTTTTAGGACTGTTATAAAATTTTTAAAAAGGTAATAAATGCATCAGCATTTATAATCTATGAAGGGCAGTACACATAGAAGAAATTAGCAAATGAATTTTTATTCCACTTTGCTTATAACTCTAGGGATCAATTACTTTGTCTGCAGTGTTTTAGAGTCAGATATTGACCTGTCTGTCTCTTTCCCCAGATTGTGACCTCCTGGAAGATCCAGACAGTATTTGAGTTGTTTCAGAATCTTTAGTCCCGAGGGCAGTTCCAAGCACAGAGCACACACAAAGATAGGTAAGTAACAACCCATATAACTCACACAGATCTAAATTCAGGAACAGTAATATCATTTTCACTTTATAATTCAGTCATAGAATAAACCTTCATTTCTGCATAGAAGTTTTCAATATTGTTAATTTTTTTTACAAGGAACCTCAAGATGCACCAACTATGTTTGTCCTGAAAGTCTAGCACTCTCCTTGATCTTTACATTTTCCCACTCATGGTAAGTCAGATATTGCAAGTGATTTGTATGTAAAACCAAACAAATTTGCTGTAAATATGAGTATTAATTATTTACTTTCACTCTAGAATTAGAGGCTGTACATTCAAATGCTTTCTGTGTAATTTTCTAGCTCATGATTTAGGAAACCTATTTCATTCCTTTGAATACGATTTTCTTCCATCATAAAATGATGTTAAAATTTGTACTTTATGGTGATGTAAAAATCAAAAGAGGCAATACATGGTGTCTGGTACAACCAAAGAAATGAATAATCAGTTTATATATGACATATACCAGTAAATGAAGTAGGCAAAGGTGAATATATACATCCATAATTAACATTTGCTATTTTATTGTTTTCCACTTCTGGGTCCAGAGCAGGAGCTCTGGTCATTCAACACAATGTAAGGGAAGTGCATAACTCTGGTCGAATGTCTTCTCTAAGTATTATTAGCACACAGATTGACAAAGTGTAGTCTCTGAAACAAAGTCAGGAGTAGTTTTAAAATTTTTAAAGAAGAGGTGATAATTGGAGTAGGATGAGTAGATATAACAGCAGCAACAACCATCAATGTATACTTCCAAACCCTAAAGTATATTATATCTGGGCCTTTGTATATGGAAGGGGTACAGAAATCCATCATCAGTCTCACTCAGCTCTGAACCCGCCAAGCTACAACGATTGACTTGACAAAACACAACTACTAATATAATTTTGACACAAATATTACAGAAATAACCACTGCTTTCTGAGTGGATTTAAGTCCACTCAGATAATAATGCCTAATTGTACATGTATATCTAGACCACTGATCTAGAGAATGAGTCCTGCTACCCTTGCACAAGAAGGGGAACATGAAATCTTGCTCAGTAGCAATTACTTCAAGTCAATAGCCCAGAGTTACTGTAAAGGTTGAATGAGAAAAAAAATATTTGACATTCAATGTGGGTCTAATTTTCCCTTTCCCTTTATTTTACTCTGTAAATTGTTCTGTAAATTTATATATGTAGAGTTAACAATTCAGGAGGTATCAAATTTTGATTTCCCTTCTTAATCATTTTTCCTTAACTGGACTATTTAGTGGTATGATACCTTCTATCCATGAAGCAGCCCATTATGTCTCAGGGGGGAAGCAATAAACTTTTGCTTAATTGTTTGACATCAAGTGAACACATTATAAATATGTTTCCTTCTTGTTCAAGTGACCAATTTCCTAGATCATACTCCAGAGGGTGACTTTATTCAAATCACCATAATCAATTCTGGTTTTAAAAATGTTTGTCATATATTACCTGATGTTTAGATTTCCTTCTTTCTATCTAGTCTTTAGGCAACCATATAATTCTAACAAATATATTCTATAGGTGAAGATACTACAGCTTAGAGAAATTCTGTCATGGTTATTTTATTCAAGCATAGGATTCTCTGTGCCCCATTTTTCAGATAATGAAACTAAAATATAAGGACTTAAAAAGCTGTAAAGGAACTAAAATTACGTGATTCTAGAATTATCAATTATCTTCATTGTGCTAAATTCTGTAATATTATTGACAATACAATGGGGATATATAATCACAAGGATTCTGGAGAATAGAAAATTAAACCATTCATACAACCAATCAGTACATATGCATGTTAAGCAGTGTGTTAATCATTGGGATTAAATGATAAAAACAGAAATTTTAACATGTTAAGTGGTGTGAGCCTGACAAGTGCAGGGAACTCTATTTTACTCTAGAAAAGGTGATTCTTTAATATAATTATCATCCCTCAGACATTTATTAGAAACTGGTCCAGGTTCTCATTTACTAACTGAAGAACTGGATCCTTTATCCATTCCCTCTTATACCAGGAATTCCACAATTAATTCTTTCCTATATTTTATTGGTTCTTTGTGAATTCACTACAATGTATTTTGATCATATTCACATATTCCACCTCCTCCCCCAACTTCTTCTATATACATCCTTCCTCCTTTACCCACCACACTTTGTGTCATTAAAAAAAAAAACTATCAACTCCAATTTGTGATGCCCATATATTCTTTGGATGTATGGTCTTCAACTAGAGCACGGTGGATGTACAAGCAATTACAGTCTTAGAGAAAACTGATTCTCTCACAGTATTTGACAATATCTCCTTGGGTAGGGGTGAACTATGTGTCCACTCTGTTTCTCCATGCTGGAATTTGTTCTGGCATGAGTTTGCCTAAGTCTTGTGCATGCTGTCATAACTTCTGTGACTTCAAATGTGCACCTGACATGCTGTGTCCAGAAGACAGTGTGTTTTGTTTGTTTGTTTGTTTTGTAGTAAGCAACTGCCTCTGGCACTTATACTCTTTCTGTCCCCTCATTTTTAATGATCCCTTGGGTATATGCTCAAAAGTGGTATACCTGGATCTTGTGGTAAATTTATTCCAAGCTTCTAGAGGAGCCTTCACGCTGATTCACATAATGCCTCTACCAGTTTCCCCAACTAGCAGTAAATAAATGTTCACCTTTCCCCATATCCATACCAGCATGTATCATTGTTCGTTTTTATCTTAGCCAGCAATTCTAATTGGAGTAAAATAAAACCTCAAAGTAGTGTTAAATTGTGTTTCCTTGATAGACAAGGGAGTTAAACCATAAAAACAACAACAACAATAACAGCAAAATGTTTTTCAGACAATTGCATTTCATTCAAGGAGGAGCAGATGTGATCTAGCCACCCTATTTATTTGTTCTCCATATCAACTGTGGGTCTCAGTTTTAATCATCATCTACTGAAAATAGAAACTGCTTTGATGAGGACTGAGAGATATATTAATCTATGGGCATAGTGGTCAATCATTAGTAATAAGTTTAATAATATGCCCATTTACCAGAGATGTAGTAGGGCTATGATTTATCGACCATAGGTTCTTGGTCCTAAATTGGCACTGAATATGTGTTTCAAATTCTGAAATGGAACTTAAATCCACTCAGAAAGCATTGGCTATTTCCGTAATATTTGTATCAAAATTATATCAGTAGTTGTGTTTTGTCAAGTCA
>CABHPP010140671.1:0-34213 GCA_902168425.1 Peromyscus attwateri | reverse complement strand
GTGTGTGTGTGTGTGTGTGTGTGTGTGTGTGTGTGTGTGTGTGTGTATCTAGGAAGAGACATCTCTTCCCCCCTCCCAGTAGTCTCCTTGTCGCCCCTGATCCCCCAGTGGACCCTTCCGCCAGCTCTGTCTTCAAGTGCACTAGCGAACGCTTTCCAGGATCCAAAACCTACGAATTTGTGCGCTGGCTGGCGGGAGCCCCAAAGCTGCCTTTACACCGCAACGCGACTGTTCAGTCCTTGCCTCCCAGCGCACTCGCCCGGCTCCCCGCCTCGCCCCCACCCCCGCCCCCTGCGCGCGCCCCCCTCCTCCCCAATAGCGCGCAATCTTTGCCATCTTCCTGTTCCCAATCAGCTTCCCCATCCCCATGAATAGATTCCCCCAACCCACTGTCCCCGGCCTCCAGCACCCACTGTTGTGCTGCCCCCACATCACGGCTTCCCGAAGAGCCGGTTTGCCATTCCCAGGCGTCGCGATTCTTTTGATCCACAGTTCCCAGCCTCTCTGGGCTGGTGGAGCCTTAATTGGGTTTGGGTGCTCAGTGGGTACCCGGCGGCGGCGTTCGAGTCTCGGCAGCTCTGCCCCCCTGCGGCTCACCAGGCTCTAGTGCGAGGTTTCATTTTTGTTTTTCTTTTTGCTTGAAACCTGCACTTCGGCCGGCCGAGCTGATTTGAGTAAGGTGCATGCTGCTTTCTTTGCTCCACCCAGGGCCAGCTGTTGAGTGGCTCCACTTGTAGGAAGTGTGCAACAGATGCCCTAGGTTATGGACAAGGGCGCTTTGGGAAAGGCTGAAATGCTGTGCAACCTGACTGAGGAGCCCTCCGCCTCCTGCCGGGCGTGGGGCAGGCATTCAGTAAACATCCCTTGGTTTGGATGGAGCAAAGCTAAAACGCTGTACTTTTATTTTCTTCCGGTTGTTTTTCCACTACTGTAACCCTGCCCTTGAACGCTACATGTAAGAGGATGGGATAGCACGATTTTGAGAACTAGTCTACCTTGTTATGGTCACCGATTCTCATCCCTGCCCCCATCCTTATCCTTGACCATGAGGTGGATGATAAAGTGGTTCTGTTGGGAGAGGAGTGGGTAGAAGTGAGGAGAATAGGATTCCTGGTTGGCGGGGGGGGGGGGGGGGGGGGGGGGGGGGGGGGGGTAGCGGGGCAGTAAGAGCTGTACCACTTGTGAAAAATAGGGATTCGGGGCTCTAATAGGTAGGGTTTTCTGATTCGAAGAGACAGGAAAATATTAAATTAAACTGCTATGTCAGAAGACACAAAAGTCAAAATTGACCTGTGTCTTACTTAAGGATTTAGTACATAAACATATTCATTTTTTTTTTTTTGTAATTTTGAGTGAAATGAATGAATGCACTCACCGTTTGAGCCATGGACGCCACGAAGTGAAGATAGTTGATGTTGAAAATATTACCATACTAGTTGGTGTTTTCAAATAGTAGTAAACTGACGGATGATCGTATTTTAAGGGGAATGGAGGGGAGAAGAAATCTGAAAACAGCATAAAGCTAGTGTCACGGGAGAATTGCATTAGTATTTGAAAGGCTACAGTATTTTTGGTTGGCACCTGTATCCTTCAAAGCGCTTTCACAATGGCCTTATGGGATCTTGCAACACTTTCTGGAGGCTGTTGAAACTGGAGTATGATTGTTGAGGAAACCGGGCCCAGAATGGCTTAGTGAGTTGACCAAACAGCTCACTTGTGTCAGGAGCTCTGGGAAAACACGTGCTGCTGTTTATTGAGTCCGTGTAGTCCCACGTATCCAGCACAGTGTCGAGGTCATCCTGCTGTCGGGGGACTGACCCTTAACCCCTCCCATATTGGTTGATTTCACCTTATTAAGTGCCAGTATCCCTGGAACTGTGGGCTGGAAGTGTGGCTTGCTGGTCAGCCTCCCTCAGGTTCCTCTCCTATGGAATAATCTTGGACAGCTCCTGCTTGCTAGATAGGGCCTTACTCTAAACCACAGTCCTCTTGGCCTCAGCTGATTGGAGCAGGGTGGGCTCCCAACTCCAGGGCGGCCAATCCCGAAGTGATTCACAAGCTTGTAACCTTGCGGTTTCACAGCAAGGGGTCCGGGTGCTAGCATACCGCTTCTGGGAAAACTAAGCTTAGAGGCAGAGTGACAATCGAAGCAAAAGGGGGCAGAGTTGGATGGGCTTGTAGAAGAGAAAATGGGTGGCTGTAGTATGCCATGTAAATAATATCCAAAGAGGCAGCAAAAACTGGGTAAAGAGCAGAGAACGGAAGCAAGATCTGGCATGAAGGCCTGACCTTTGCCCTCCTTCCTTAGTTTTCTATTCTGAATTCCCACGTCGCGTTAAACCGTTTCACCTCCTTTGGAGTGACTTGAATGAATTTCTGTTCCCTGAATCCAGATTGGCCAGATGCACAACTACTGTGCTCTTCTACGTTGTTTACAACCAAACTGTAAAGAAAAGACGTAAATAAAGTAGGCAGTAAATCATCTTAGTGGGTAGATTGTTAATTGGACGTGGAGCTTGCCGTGGGTGGCATAGGTCCTGTTTAAGTGTAGGACTTCAGTTTGTGCTTATTAATGAGCAAGTGAGTAGGTATGACTGCAGAGCCCTCTTGTAGTGCCAGCTTTGGGTGTGGAGAATCACAAGGTGTCATGTTAAATATAGATTCTGATACAGGAGGTCCAGGGGTGTGCTAGAACAATTACATTTATGACAGGCTCAAAGGTTGTGCTGAATGCTACTAGCCTGCAGCTAGCCGTCTCTAAAGGGCGCTGGATCTATTCGAGAACTAGAAAGTGGTGAAGGTAATAACAATGGCTTGAAAGAAATGGTGTGAATGAACATGGCTTACATTAGACTTCAGGAAGATGGCTACAGGCTGGGGGAAACCTGGAAGGGAGAGAGTATAAGTCTGGGCAGGTGGAGTATTGCTGGATCAAGGCATTATGAATGCCAAATGAGTCATTTGGATGGAGAGCTGAATATTTGGACAAGATCTTAGAGTTGGCCTAATCCAATTTCTCATTTCTGCATGACACTAATACGCAGTCACTGACAGACCCAGTGGGGGCCAGATCCTTGGAACAAAGTGGTATCCCAAAGGAGCCATGTTGGTTCAGTCAAGAGTGCGTTGAAGTTTGTTGGGCTAGCCTTCCTTGAAAAGGTGACACGAAAGAGGTGTAGGAGGGGTCTGCTGTAGATCTGGCTAGAGGGTGTTACAGGCAGAGGGGACAGCCTGGACAGAGGCCTCAAGGGAGGGGAGTCCGGGTGTTACAGGAACGCAGAGGCTGAATCTATAGTGAATGAAGGGCAGGAGACAGACAGACAGACAGACAGACACATACACACACACATACACACACACACACATACACACACACACATACACACACACACACACACACATACACACACACACACACACACACACACACACACACGTTTTGTTTTCTGAAGAGAGCTCTCAATCTTTTTATATTTTCATGTTTATAAGGTCCCAGTGCATGAAAATGCAGCTTCTGAGGCTGGACTCTGAAGAGACTGTGGAGCAGGCAGGTGGGGCTGGGGCCCGAGAGCCTACTGATGTTCTGGTGCTGGAGAAGTACATTTTGAGGAACTCTTCCTGACAGTCTTGAACCTGACTAGTAGAGAGGAAGCTATCCAACCAGCCAAAGAGGCTCGGTTCAATAAGGGATTAATTCAGATTTTATAATGACAACACACACAAGTTGACCATTTTTTGCTGGGTGTGACTATTCACACCTGTAATCTAAACACTTGGAAGGCTGAGGCAAGAGGATTGCTGTATATTCGAGGGCAGCCTGGGCTAGGCGGTGAGTTCTAGATGAGCCTGGGCTACAGTATTAAAAAAAGAAACAGAATTGATGTGTTTTATAGATTCTTAGAAATAGTGAAGTCAGGAACAGGGAAATAAATCAAACTCGGGAAGCTTCAGTTCAAAGATAATATTGAAACACTCATAGTTAGATATTTTCCAGAAAGCACGAACAGATAAAAACAGAAGGTGAAATAATTTTAGCTTTCTTTCCTGCTATCCCAGCTAAACCAAATGAGTCTCTGAACACAGTTTTCATAATCACAGACTGAAATACTGTTGGCTCACCTAGAATACCATTTCCTCTCTCAAAAGCTAGTGTAGAAGTAGCCAATCAAGTTCGGTCATGCCTGCCACATGAAGTCCTAAGTGATGTTGGCTGCCTAGGCCTACTTTACCATCCTGAACACATGCCTTTCCTAAAGTCAACAGCATGGTGGCTGGGTGGCAGCTCTCTTATAGGAGTTCCATGCAAGAAAACCATGGAAGGGGGATGAAAGATTTTCTTGAAGGTGCCACACAATGACAAATGCCTCCTTTGCATTCGCTCCCATCTGCAGAAGAAGCTGGGAAATGGAGTTTTCCAGCTGAGCACATTACTACTCAGTGTTGTGTTACTAACGTGATGACTAGGCAAACAACAGGCTCAGTCATAACCAGGTTCCCAGACTGCCAAAGGCTCTTGCCTGAAGAAGGCGGGAACAATTTTAGAGCCCGTACTTTACAAAATAATCAGCATCGTATTGTTCAAAACTGAGGAAATATATTTTAAACCAACAACAAAAAGCAGACCTCCCCCCCCCCATTGGCTTCTGTTAGTTTCTGTTGAGTGTTACCATGCTGAAATGTTAGACTAGTCGTAGTTTTTTAAAACATGCTAAGTGATACATTTGGAACCTCTAAGTTTTCATCTTCCTCTTAGCAAATGGCCACCTTAAACTGTTTGTGGTGATAGAGAATACTACATTCAATTTATTTCCAAGATAACAAAAGAAACAAGATAAATTCCTGTAAAGGACAGATTTTAGGAAGCCATTTCAGTTGTCTAGACCAAACATGGCTAAATAGCCTTGTTTCTTTGGCCAGCGTGTGTGGTGTACCTGCTGTGTGCCAGCTAGTTGGGAGCCGCGACAAAAAGGATGAATGAGAAAATCATGGAAACGGGTTTATCACCAGGTGTAAGCATGGTGATCCAATCTCTGTGTGTCATTTCGGTTCATGTAATTCTGAAGACACTAAGTGCAGTCGACTCAATTAGGTTGTCTTAACATATAGAGAATCCACCCCGCATTCTGTCAGTTCACCGACAGACAGCGAAACTTGATGCTGGTGCCTGGTTAACAGCCCAGGAAATTTTGCCCAGGCAGAGGAGGCTTGTGAAGGCTGTGAGGAGTTTGCTGGGTGCATCTCCGCTCAGGATCCTGTTAGGATGAATGTCAGTGTGGGAATGGCTGCTCTTGGCTTTGGCTTTCATTCTTTATTACTCCCTAACAAATGAACCTTTCCAGGTTCTTATCCTCTGCCTTGTGAGCTCCCCGAAGTCGGAGATTTTTGCCTGTTTTGTTCGTTGGTATAATATCACCCTAGATGGGAGGGCACTGATGGACCAAACGAGCAGTTCCACTAGCTCAGCCAGATTGTTGGGCTTACCTATAGGACCATAAGTGACACAAAACAGCCACATCTCAGAAAAGTCTCCCCAGAGCTATGGGGGATGTCTTATAGCTGCATAGGGATGTTCTCTTCAATTTACCTTCTACCATGTATATACTCAACAGCCTCTGGAGACCACGTGCAACCGGAGCAGAATTTGTCCAAGGAAATAGTTCAAAACAATTCTTTGACTAGCATGTGTCGTATCCACTGTGAGCCAGCTAGTTGCGAGCCGGGACAAAAAGGGTGCTGAATGAAAGAAACTTGAAGATGATTTCCTAAAGCAACAACTGGCACATATTTGGGGTCAGTATTTGTTGAATGCAAAGACTGTTATTAATTTTATTAGAGTTTGGCATTTTGGTTAGCCTGCGGGTTACTTAGACGTTTTCTCTGGGTGTCTATTTAGGCCATTTGAGTTTTTTGTGTTTTGTTTTTTAAAAGAACTCTTGGACAGGCATCATCATATACTATAGTGTCCCTTTTGAATTATTTCCTTGGACAAAGTCTCTAGAAATGGGATTTCTAGGTCAAAATTCTATATGTTTTAATAACTTTTGAAACAGGTTTCAGATTTGCTGGAAGGATTATTCTACTTTAGACTTCCATGGAAGATAATCAGAAGTGCTTGCTCTTCTGATTATTTAATAATCTCTTGTTCTTCTCAGCAATCCATAGTGGATTTTTTTAATTATTATTCTGATAAATACATAACACGGGAGGTGACTTCTGTAAGTCTACTTACATTTTGGATAAGTTTAGTATTTGATTTGTTTCTGAGTTGTTTACTTGTATTCCGATACAAAGTTTATTGTATATTACTGTTTCCTTTCTTATTAGTGTGTAATAGTTCTACGAAATAATGAGGGCTGTGGTGGCATCTTCCTGTTTGCACAGACCACACTTTGATCACATTCACTGCCTCTCACTCTCTCTCTTCTGCCCCCTTGATCACTCCTTCATCCCCCTCCTAATCCTCTTCCCATTTTTACATCTTTTGGTTTTCAGATTTCACACGTGAGAGAAAACATGATACTTGAATTTTAAGAACTTCCTGTAGGTTAAAGATTTGAACTCTTCCTTGGTTGCACTGTATCTGTTAGTAGTAGTTTTGCATGTGTACAAGCTAACCTTGTCTATGTACAGGTACATGTGGAGGCCAGAGGACAGTTCCAGATGTCGTTTCCTCAGGAGCCGTCCACCCTTTGTTTGCAGTTTTGAGGCAGCGTCTCTCACTGGTCTGGAACTCTCCAAGGAGCCTAGGCTCTCTGGCTAGTGAGCTCCAGAGATCTGCCTATGTCCAGTTCTTCAACTTTGGGATTACAAGTGTGCACCTCTAAGCCTGACTTTTTTCTCCTGAGTTCTGGGGTCAAATTCAGGTTCCTGTACTTGCAAGTTAAGCTTTTTATAGACTGAGCCAGCTCCCTAGCCTGTAAGTTACCTTTTAAGAAATTATCTTCTAGGTTTTTTTCCTTAAAATTTTTCCTTTGTTATCATTTTTCATTTCCAGATGACAAGTTTTACTTAAATTTTTCTTCCAGTACTTCTATGTTTCATTTTCTTTGACGACATTTCTAAGTCCTGAGGGTTTCACTGTCTTGTGAGATTATCAGATCGTGATCTAATTTTTTTTCCTCAAATTTCTCTCCATTAATTAGCATTTAAATATTTAATAGCCTGATTTTGTTGTTGTGGCTTGGTTTGGGGTGCTTCTTTACACAGTCACACGAGTTTTTCTGGTGTTGATCTCTTTCTTCCCCCCTTAGATGGGGTGCTAGTTAGTTTCCTGCCAACACAAACTAGAGTCATATGGGAAAAGGGACCTCAACTGTGAAAATGCCTCTACCAGATTTACCGGTAGACAAGTCCATGGATACTTGCTCGATGAATGATTGCTGTAGGAGGGATCATTCTCCTGTGGATGGTGCCATCCCTGGGCAGTGATCCTGTGTTGTATTAAAAAAGCATCAGGAGCAAGCCAGCAAGTAGCATCCACCATGCCTTGGTCCCTGCCTCCTGTTCCCTGCCTGGGCTCCTGCCCTGGCCTTTCTTGATGATGAACTCTAACCTATAAACTATATAAACCCTTTCCTCTCCAAGTTGCTTTTGGTCATGGTGTTTATCACAGCAATAGATAGTAAGTAAGCTAGAGCAGTCCCATCACTCTCTATTAGTCCTCTGTTTTGTTACCTAATATCAAATCCCTCTGCAGCAACTGAAGAACACATTCTCTGTCTTACTCTCGCGGATCTTTCTTCTAACACCTGTTTGACTGTTTTCATGTTTATTTACCCACTCCATTTTTTTAATTAATCAATATATTTCTTTATTTTACATCCTGGCTGCAGCTTCCCCTCCCTCCTTTCCTCCCAGTCCCTCCTCCCCATCCCCTCCCTATTCTTTGTGTAGAAGCTACTGACTTAATAACCAGCTCTTGGTTAAACCATCTATTTACTCTAATTTACATGTAAGCCAAGTATTTGGTACTAAATGGAAATTGACTCAGAATAAAAATTTAACATTCACAAACTTAAAAGAAATTTAAAAGAAACAGATAAATTAATCTTAATGATATATTTACTTTTATTCAAACATTAAGTGTCATAATATAAATATATTTAATAATATGTAATATCAGCATAAATGATATATAACTATATATTTGCTTTAACCTAATATATCCAAAATACTACCACTTACTTCCTCATGTTACATTTTATATAAATAGTTATATAATATTATGAGATAGCATTGTTGACTATTTGTGCTAAGTTTTACAGGTATGGTGGGCATGTTGTATTTATAATATATCTCAATTTGGACTGAGCTTGCATCAGATGCTCAACAGCTACAGGTCGCCGTTCTATGGGACAGCAGAACTACAGTTCATACCTCTGGCATGTGCTAACACAGCAGGATGGGCTAGAATGGCCCACTCCATACAATTTTATAGTGAGAACAGTGGCTCATACAGCTTATTAAAAACCACACGTGTAGAGTGGAGATTAAGCTTTCATGCTTCCTTCCTTACAGCAGAAGGCAGTCACGTGTCCTTCTAAAACCTCATACACCATGTTGGTCCCTCAAGGGCACTGCTTTTGACGTGACCCTTGTGGCCATTGAGGGATTTGATTTGAGCATATTGTGGCATCCGGTCTTTTAAAACCTGTCGTTTTGTTTTTGTTTTTAAACAAGATTTAATAAACAAAAGCCATCTTCCCTCTCCTTTTATTCATTTTTATTTAATTGATAACATATGTGTGAAATAGACGTAACTTTTGACCGCATGCTTTTATGTAAGGCCCTTTTCACCTTCACCCTTGGTCTGAGGGACAGCAGAACTGGGCTTCATGGATTATTTACACCTCTAATTGCCTTGGCAAAGAGAGGTGTCGGTGTTAAGTTAAACCTTTATTCATTATTTTGCGCACACAATCTTTGAAGATGGCCGATCTTGAGCCTTCTGGGACCATGCTTAATGGTATCAGGTTAGTCAGGTGATGGACAGTTCAGGCAGACACTGCTAAGAAAGCCAAAGCTAGCCTGTGTTCTGGACTTTAGTGGGTCAGACCTGCTTAGGTAGAGTACTGGATTAGCTTTAACAATGCAAACAAACTGAGGTATGTGGCCGGGTGTGTGTGGGGGGAGGGGGTAGTGAATCCAAAGGCTGCTTTGTTTTGACTCCATTCTGGAAAGGTTGAGCTTGTAATTGGCTTAGGCCCTGCCAAAACTCTGGTTGCCAAGGTCAAGTGAACTTGATATAAAAGACATTTCCTTCTAGCCTCTGCAGCCATCTTTTCTCCTCTTGGCCCCTCCTTACTCCGGTGGAGATCTGGTCTAACTCCTGTCTTGATAACCTACAGAGCTCTGACTTGATACTTTTAAAACAGGACACAATAGAAGGTTGGGGGTTTTTTGTTTGGTTTTGGTTTTTCCTACATTCTCTCCAACATTTGTTGTCTATGATGGCCATTCTGACTGCGAAGGGCAAACTGGTACAGCCATTATAGAAATGAGTATGAGGGTTCCTCCAAAAAGAACTATCACATGACTCGTCTATAGCACTCCTGGACAGATACCCAAAGGACTGGTAGAAACTTATACATTCATGGTTTCTGCTGATATATTCATGATGTCAAGGAACTGGAACCAGCCTAGAGGTCCATCAACAGATGAATGGATAATAATAAGGTGATACATATGTACAATGCAATATTATTCAGCTATAAAGAAATATTAAATCACAAAATTTGCAAGGAAATGGATACTTCTGGAAAGTATGCTACTGAGAGAGGCACCCGAACTCAGAAACACAAAATCGACATGCGCTCTCTCGGATGTCGATCTTGGCTGTAATGTAATCATACGTATATGTAAACAGACATGTCAGTAAAGTTTTAGAAAGGAGACAAGAGAAGGTAATAATAGGTGACCGGGAAGGATGACGTGGTTTACGGAAGGACACGTGGAACTGGAAAGAGGAAAAGAAACTAGAGTAGGGAGACCACAAGGGGGAAACAGAGGTAGCAGGGAGTGTGGGAAAAGGGAAGGAGGCCCACAGAGCACATGCTGAGAACTTCGTGGTTGTATGGAAGGTGTTGTTTTGCTGCTTTTTAAAATTTGTTCTGGGGGAGGGGGGAGGGGCGGATTATAACCCAAAGTTTTTCCCATTTTTTCTTCGGTTTAAAACTATCAAATCACTACTTAATATGTAAATTGCACTGCTATACATAAAGTGTTGTTTTAAAAATAAAAATATTTACACACACACACACACACAGAGAGAGAGAGAGAGAGAGAGAGAGAGAGAGAGAGAGAGAGAGGATGCAAACATCTTGCCACAATTTCCCCGACCCTCAGTGCCTGTCACAGGGATTGGTGGAGCCCGAGGAACAGATACCCTGTCTTCATTCAAGATGCTGGTACCTGACACAGCATGGACTCCAGGCCTTTGCACGTGTGGGCAATTCTGATGCTGATCCAGACAGACCTACCAAGGCCTCTGAATAAAGGTGTCTGCATTTTCTCCACTGCTGCTCTTGGACAGCTCATCTAAACACACTGACTTCAGGTGGCAGAGCTTAGGCTCTGAGGGCATCATCCATCGCCGTGACCACAGCTCCCGAATCTCTTCTGTTCCCCTGGTGTCATTCAGTAGCTGAGACCAGCTGACCCTTTCCGATTCTTTAGTGTATCTTGTTCCTTTTCTTTACTTCAGGCCATGTCCTATCTCTGAGGGTCAAAGAAATGAAACATCTCCCTGTATAAATCTTACCAGATTTGGTGTGTTGTGCCTTATTGGGGATATGTTGGGTTCACTCTGCCAGAATTGTAATAAATGCTCTCCAGGTAAACTCCGTCCACTTTACTAATTTTGTTTATTGACACTGCTGTGGGCTGAAGTTAGAGAAATGACATGGGAAAACAGCCTACCACCTCAAGTGCAAAATTTGCTCAATATGGGCAAGGCAGTGGCCACTTGTGTGTGAACTGTGGTTTTTTTTTCACAGCCACATTGTGTACCTAGGTGGCACTCAGTGCTGGCTTCATGGTCATATTGGGGGCTTCTAAACTATTCTGAGGCCCAGACAAGTCTATGTGGATCAGATGTTGTTTGTCATCCCTTAGGTGACAGTGATGTGCAGCTGTGTCTAATACAGTGGCGTAGATCCTTGAGTTCACAGGATGGCAGAGTGTGGAAGGCCACACAGGTTACTAGCCAAGAATCCAAGAGCATGTGGATGTGACTGGTAAAATTTTTATTTTAGCACCCAGTTCCTGGATGGGTCTAATTTTACTCCTTTTAATTGCCCTTTACGGGAATGGTCAAATTCGTGTGATGATATTCAGCTATTTGGTTTGGAAGCTTTTCTTTCAAATTCTGAATTGATTATCCAGTTCAATATGATCAAATGCAAGGTGCACATGGTTTATTTTTCACCATGTTCTAGCCACTCTGTGAGCTTGTTGACTCTGAGTGGTACGGGTACTCCTGTTTTGCTAACCTTCTTGCTCTTATTATGTAGAGGGAACTGGTATATCCATCCTGTATTTGAGGACCAGAGATGTATTCTTTTTCAGCTAAAGGAGAGGAGGGGGAAGCTTAACAACTAGGCAAAAGGGTCTTTGAAATATCCTTGGCAACTTTATTTCCAGTGGATATATTCTCATAGGTACTTTTTGCAGTCATCAGTTCATCCAGCCATGGTCTTTACTACAGGTTAACCCACAGTGTGAGAACATACTTCACATCCCAGTTCACTTGCTTCCGGGACTTGCTGAGCTAAGGCCCGCTCTCCCCCACTGTTTTAGACTCTTAATTTGACCGGTGTGGTTTCTCTGTGGCTACATAAGTGAGTGTCAGATCTGGCTTCATGATGTGGACAGTGGCCACTGCTAGAAATGAAGGGTCCCGGTTCAAAACTCTGAGAATTAGAAAACAGATACCAGGCCGCCTTGAATGGAATGCATTGTGTCCAACCTTTTTGGGACTATTTGTTTTAATTTTTTTCTTATAATCATGTCCATCCTTATTTGCTTCTGCATTTTAAAATGTCCCTTTATTGCATAACAATGTGACTTCTAATTTTCAGTGGAATTTTCTTTAACTTTCAAAACAAGTATTTATTACGTGTGTGTGTGTGTGTGTGTGTGTGTGTGTGTGTGTGTGTGTGGTGGAAGTCAGGACAGCCTTGTGTAAATGGGTTACTCACTGAATCTTTACATAGATTCTGGGGATTGGATCCAGATCATTAGGCTAGCAGGGCAAACATCTTTATCTGCTGAGCCTTCTGGCTGGCCCTGGATTTTTATTGTTGTTGTTTGTTTGTTTGTTTTTTCTTTTAATAGTGCAATATTTTAATTAATTCTTTGAGAGTCTCACACAATGTGTCTTGATTACATTTATTTGCCACTCCTCCCCCTAAATACTCCCGTATCTACTCCGTTCTCCCGAACACCCTCCTCCCACCTCTCTCTCAGAGACTATCTAAAGGCAGATGCTCTGGTGCTCTGGCTCTTGGAATCTTTCCACTTCATCTTGTACAATGTCGGCTGACTCTTGAGTCTGAAGTGTAGGGGTTGGATTGTAAGTGTGTTAACTGGAAACAAGCACTCCAAGATCAGTTGATCTCAACATTTTAACTAGTTGTAGCTTTCAGTAATGAGCTCCCTCTGCTGCAAAAGGAAGGGTTTTGTTTTGTTTGGGGTTTTGTTTTTTTTGATGAGGGGTGAGAACTGCACTTACCTGTAGGTACACGAGTAAGTATAGAACGCAGTGAGAAAGTGTAACACGAATTGCTAATCGATCTTAATAATAATAATAAAAAAAATCCCAGAGCCAGATATCGGGGTGAACGCTAAAAGATCAGAGACACAGAACAAGCCACAGCCAGCCTCACCTCCATAACTCCTCAGCTGATCCTGTTTCCACGAATCCTCAGAATGAAAGCCTCTGAGTCCTCACCCCTGAGGGTCTCAGTCAAACTGCTGCTAAAAGCCTCTAGTTCCTGCCCCCTCTCACGCCTTATATACCTTTCTGCTTCTTGCCATCCCTTCCTGGGATTAAAGGCATGTGTCTTTCCCAAGCAAAGACTTGAAATCTCAAGTGCTGGAATTAAAGGTGTGTGCCACCATGGCTGGCTCTGTTCCCAGTGTGGCCTTGAAATCACAGAGATCCAGACGGATCTCTGCCTCCCAAGTGATAGCATTAAGGGTGTGTGCCATCACTGTCTGGCCTCTATGTCTAATCTAGTGGCTGGCTCTGTCCTCTGATCCCCAGATAAGTTTATTAGGGTACACAATATATTGGGGTACACAATATATCACCACAAGACAGAATACTGGCTTATGAAAGTGTCAGAACTAGGCTCTCCTCTGGATCACATGGCCTCACCAGTCATGAGTAGTTGACTAAGTTTAGAGTGCCAGGGATGGATTCCCTCCTACTGAACAGGCCTTATGTCTAGTTAGGTAGATCTTGGTTACCGCCAAGGTATGAGTGCCATGACTGCACCTGTAGGAGTATCTTGCCATTCTGGTCCTTGTGGTTCTCAGGCATCAGAGGACTATTGATGGATTTTTCTCCCTTGGCAGTGTGTGTGGCTCCTTCTGATGCTGTGAGAGCTACTCCTCAGGGAGGAGGCTTTCCTGTCGGATCCCTATTGATTCCTCTAAAGAATGTGTCCAAAGTGTCTTCAGCAACAAGATCTTAACTTTTTCTTAAGCCAAAAGAAGAGAGAAAGTTCTGAGTTATTAGCTCGGTTCAACACCAGAGAGTCACTTATGTCTGTCCTTTTTTATTTTTTTTTTTAATCAGAGAAGTATCACTGTACAGGTTGACTTTTTGTTAACTACAAAGTGAATATAATTAGCAAAGGGAAAAAAATAAAGCCCTCTTAATTTCCCCAGATGCCAAGTTGAATTTCCCCTGGTGCTATTAAGTCACTGTCCCCGTGGAACCTATTATTGGTGCTTGTGAAACAATCTCCTATATATTTTAATGTTGGCTAATACTGAAGGCCAAAGCTTTTAGTCTGAGCTTGACAGTTTTCCTTAGGGCAGGCATCTTTCCATATGTTCGACTGGAATTGTCTTTAAAAAACATCCACTAAAGCAAATGAATGGCATCTTTTCTGTTTGTGCTTCTTGTGGTTTTTGGTCTATTCATTGGTAGCTGTTGATCATGGAAACTATAGACAAGTGGAGTGTTTTTACTTTGTGACAGACCCCTAAGGCCTCCTTCATTCAGTGCTCACCCACGTCTCTGTTATCTTTTAAAACTTTTTTCATACACTACATTTTGATGGTATTTTTTTCCCCTCACCCAGATCCTTTCCACCTATCCAACTTCATGTTCTTTCTGTCAGGAAATAAAGAGAGGGAGGGATGGAGGGAGGGAAGGAGAGAGGGAGGGAGGGAGGGAGAGAGGGAGGCAGACTAAAACAACAACAAATAAGGTAAGCTAATCAGTGGGTATATCAACCACACTCCAGGGCAGGCACCTTGCCCAGGAGTAGTTGGCCAACCCCCAACAGGCGTTCTGTTTAACATCTTGCACTAGTGTCTTATAAAGAATTCCTTTGAGAGAAAGTGAGATGAGGCACTTAGAATTCCCTCCAAGACTGCAGTGATACTGGTCCCGACCCTTTCAAAAGCACTGCGGCCTTGGGAAAGTCATGGCCAATACTTTGTGAGTAGCTTGTGAATACCAGTTTCCTTTGGCAGGGGGTTAATAGCTGCTAAGGACACGTCTGCCTGTTGCAAAGGGAAGAGAGAAAGTCTGGTTACACACTGGGATTTGAGGGGAGCTCCTGATGTGCCCATGGAGCCCCGACCCTAAGCGGCTTGGACCACAGGGTGTCAGTAGAGATGATGATAAAGGGGCATACTGAGGATAAAACTAGAAGGAGAGTCCAGCAGGTTTGTTGATAGAAAAGAGAGTCCAAGCTTGGGGTCTGTAGCCAGATGGTGGCACCATTACTGAGCTAAACCTACTTGCACCTCAGCGAGGGTGAGGAACTCCCAACAGGCATGACATGAGAAGAATCATTCTGCACTGGGTAGTTTTTGCTCCTGGCGTCAGGAAAGTTCTGGAAGCTTTTGTCCCCTCCATCCCCTCAGCATTCCTGCTCTAGGCTGCTGGTAGTGTCACACAGGTGGAGGTGTTATTGCTTTAATGTCACTGAGAGCTGTGCTGGGTCTTTGAAGTTCTGCAGCCCACCAGCTGTCATTCACACATCCTAGTTTAATCTCTCCAGTGGAGGTTCCTGTCGCCTCTTCCAGCCACATCCTGACAAGCTAAAGGATGCCAGCTCTTGGATCTGCACACATAACCCTTAGATCTTTGTATTGTCTCACCTAACCAGGCTTGGGTTGTTTAATCCTGCCCACGTGCTTACGCAGGCCAGGCATCCCAGCGCCACACCCAGTCTCCTGGTTGCAATGGGATGGAATGTTTCTTCATGGCTTTCCTATTCTTCTAGCTTCCTTCAGTGCACTTGGATGGTTTGCATGTCAGGCAGCTACACGACCTTTCATAAATGGGCAGACAGAGTGCTGCAGCTTTCTCCTTGGTAGGGTTTTTAGGGGTAAAAAGCTGTTGTTCTGGCACATAGAATATATGTTGTGTGCCCTACTGATGACACACCCCATTAATATTATAATTGACAACTAGGCTTTAGTCCACTAGGTTTTGTTTTTTTTTTGTTGTTTTGTTTTATGATTGAAATATTGTTTTAAAAGAATCAAGGTAGGTTTTTGATTCTTTATTGCAAAGTCACAACAGAGATAAGAAGCAGGTGCCAGTCAGATGTCTGTGAATCATCCTGAGAATAGTGTGACATCCAAGTGATGTTTTTTAGGTAGTTCTGTGGCTTGTATTCAAACGAGGTGAAGTCGGCTAGAGCCAATTATTCATCTGCCTGTTTTGTGTTATAAAATGGGTAAGTACCTCTAAAGAAGAAACAATTACTGAGCCTTATGGTTGCTTACTAATACTTTCCCAGGATCTTCTAGGAGCTAGCTAGCTCCTTCAGAGCTGGAATTCAGCGGTGTCTCCCTAAGAGTGCATCGCCTCTGAAGTCCCTGGAGTTGACTATCCTACAAGCATTCGCTGTGGCTCAGGGGCTTACTTTTCTGTGTTCCAATTGTTGAGAACTTGCTTGCTGGGCTAGCCCTGGATAACCGGTTCTCCCACGACCTTGTGTGTTGTCTTTTTCTTTTACTTTTAATTAAAATATGATTACATCAGACAAAAAAGTAAAAAAGAAGAAAAGGAAAAATATATAATTACATCATCCCCACTCCTCCCTCCAACCCCTCCTGTGCCCCTCCACCTCCTCTCAAATTCATAGCCTCTTTTTCTTTAATTATTAGTGTTTTATATATGAAAATATACATATAATATGTATAATTGTGTAAATGTAATGAGCTGAATCCATTTATTGCTACTTGTATGTATATGTTTTAGGGCTGACTACTTGGTACTGGATAACCATTTAGGGGGATTCACTCCTGGAAAAGACTAATTCTCCCTCTCATAGCAGTGGTTAACCACCTGTAGCTCTTCATTTAGAGCTGAAGCCCTGTTAGACTTCCCCCATGTACATCAGCGTGGCAGTTGGGGTTTTCATTGTTGAGATCTTATCTCAGCAGATGTATTGAGACTGCATAGATGCAGCTTCCATACCATCTCTGAGTCTTCCGTGCAGGTGTTGTGCTGTAGATGGATCGACAGGGGACAGGCACCCATGGCCAATTGTCCTCTGCCTTTTGACTAGATGTAGCTTTCTGAAATACTATCAGCTCCTGAAAGAGGACTCTTCGATGACAGATAAGAGCTTCACTTATCTATGGCTATAAGATTTTTTTTTTAATGGTAAGATGAATTATTTCTGGGGTTGGGATAGAACTGAAAAGCCATTTCTTGCAACATAGATCCGATAGAGAATGTTATCAGTGATTTGAGGACTTGTTTCCTGCTTGAATCCCTTCCTGTCTGGGGAGGGGATCACACCTCTTGAGACAGCTCACCCCTTTCTCATGCAGCTCTTTCTAGCTAAGCAAACAGCAGCATATCAGCCCGTGTGTTCTCTTCACATCTTGCTCTGCCAAGTGTCTCCCATGCTGTGGTTGCACAGTTGACTTTCTTAGGCCTTTGTAGGACTTCAACTTACTGAATCGTTCACCACCTTGCCTTCTGATTATTTCATGCCCTGTTTGTCCTTATCCTGCCATTTGAACTCAGGAGTTTAGCTGAGAATGTTCCCTAATTTATGTGCTCTGTCCAAGGGAGCCTCTGGGACACAGCTGAGCCCTGTGGGACAGGGTTATGAGCGCTCTTCTTCTGTCCAGTTCTGCCTTGACTTTTGTCTCTGTCTGCTCCCTTTGCTATTCCATGCCTGTGGCATGTGTATTGGTTAAGTTTTCATTCCTCTAATGAAATCCCCGAAGCTGGGTAACTTTATGAAGAAAGATGGTCTGTTTTGGCTCATAGTTCTTGAGGTCCAAGACCAAGAGTCCACATCTGGTGTGGCCTTGGTTACAGAGTGTGGAGATGGTGGAGAAAGATACATTGCACTAGATAGAGGAGAGAGAGAGAGAGAGAGAGAGAGAGAGAGAGAGAGAGAGAGAGAGAGAGAGAGATCTGGTATCCCTCCCTCACTTGTGAAACCACAGGAATTCAGTTATGGAGATTACACCCTAACCTCACCTAGTCCTAATTCAGGTGTGGGGAATTCACCCTTTGTTTATCTACTCCTAATGAATCCCCAAGGCCTCCACCTCTAAATTGTTTCATTCTCTTAATGCCTCACAATGGTAATTAGATTTCAACATGTGAACCACTGTGGGACACTCTGAAGCCACATACAAACCATGGCAGCATGCATGTGGCACCCACATCGCCATGGTGCTGAGTCAGGGTCAACACATGACCCTGCTGCTGAATTACAAGTCCATGTTCCCAGAAGAGGCCTGACTCTCCTGTCTGGACTGTGTTGATCCTGCTGCCTAGGATTAGGGACTAGACCAGGGAAGGAAAGGAATCCGGAACCAAAAACGGCCCATGCTTGGACTTTTCAGAAGGTTTCACCTGCTTGTGGGTCTGTGTCACTCACTACACAGCCATGGATAGTAACAGGATGCTAGTTTGTGTCTCCTGTCCCCTTCCCCAAAACCTCACACTTGATAGACAAGCCCTAGACCACTGAGCTGCATTATATCTATAGCCCCTGGATGCTATTGTTTTTAATAAAGAAATGAAGGGCTTGATGTGGTGACCTTTAATCCCAGCATTCAGGAGGCAGAGGCAGGCAGACCTCTGTGAGCTCAAGGCCAAGGCCAGCCTGGTCTACATACTGAGCTCCAGCCAGCCAAGGCTATATAGTGAGACCCTGTCTCCGTAGGGGGGGAAAGGGAGGAAGAAAGGAAGAAAAGAAAAAGTAGGAAGCTTACTGGTTTCTGGTCATTAAACCATCCTCTTAATTATTTCTTTGCATGAGATCTTTTGGCTGACATTGGCCTCTAAATCATGAGACAATAGGAGTATTGTTCAGGCTTAGGTAATAAAAAGAACACTTTTAAAAATGGCACACCTTTTCATGTATCCTGTATTTATGTATATATTGAAATAGCTCCTTCGAGGTAATTAAATCCTCCTCAGTCTTTCCTGAATTCTCAGTGTGAATAGAAGATGTTCTTCTTAACTTCCAAATTAATCATGCGCAAAACACTTCCACAAGTCCTTTACAACAAACACATGAGCACAGGTCTGTGAGCTCGGAGAGCACATATGTTGATTCCTAATTTCCTAATTTATAAACAGTGCCTTGTGAGGTATGAAATCTGGCTCTTGAGAACGTGGGGACAGTGGGGGTTTTTGTTGTTGTTGTTTGTTTATTTTATTTTATATTGCTTGTCATTTTTAGACCCTCTGTTGTGCACCATGACTCTATGTTATGACACTTCACTTAACCATCATGCAGGCACTCACAGTTTTGGAGAGAGAGAGAGAGAAAGAGAGGGAGGGAGGGAGGGAGGGAGGGAGATAGATAGATGATAAATAGATAGATAGATAGATAGATAGATAGATAGATAGATAGATTAGCTAGAAGATACAAATTCTTGTAGGTGCTACCTTAAAACAACATCGAGAAGGAGAAAGTCCCTCTGTCCTCCTTTCGCTTTACTTCCTCTGCTCTTTCTGGTCTCAGATGCTGCTGCTTGAGAGACAATGAAGTGAAACAGGAGTCGTGAAGTTCTGCTTTAGTCATCTGTTAACTTTGCACGTCTATTTCGGGCAGCAGCCCGTCTCCTCAGTTTCTTGCATCCCAAATGAAAGGGGAAACCATTTTGGTGGTCTCTCAACATTTTAAAAAATACATTTGCTCCATTCTTGGGTGCCTGTGCATGCATTCGCTCTTGAACCCATACGCCTGTGTCCTGCCTCTTTGGGTCTCCTTTAACAGGTTCTAGAACTTTCTGTCCAACAGTAGTGGAGTCTGAATGCTCCTCTGTTTTCTTCTCACTTCAGAGCCCCTCACAATTAGTCAACAGGTTGCCTTAGCCATTTGGGTTTCTTCCGTTTTGGGGTCCTGGTGATAACTTGAAATGTGTCCCGAAGTGTGGAAGACGTGTCTGACTTGGCCTGGCATTCCCCGCTTTGATTGTCAAAGCTCCTGGTCCCTTTACATCTATTGGTGTATCCTTCCTGCTTTACCACCTTCCCATCAGTTAGACTCCAGTCCACAGGCACAGCTCCATCAGCATCTTCTTTCCAAGACCTTCTTAGAGTGGAGTCTGAGGCTTGGGCAAGCTGCCAATGCTTTTAGCTGATTGCGACTGCCAGGACATGTCTGATAGATGTCTCGCCGTGGAAACCCCTTGGTGCTAGTCAGTCTGCTTGGTAGCGTGTTGTTCATTCTTCTCAAAGACCAAGTGGTCTGTGGGATGTTTCCAAGGAGTCGTCGTTGAATCCCCTCCATCTTTCACTGTATTTCATGCTTTCCCAGTTGAGCATGATGTTAGCATTAGTAAATGCTTTATTGCCACTTCTAATAACTCAACTTGCCCAAAGTGATTAATTTTATAGGACGCTTTCCAAATCTGGCCACCACAGAGAAATGAGGACTTAGTCTGTGTGAGGCCCAACACACTAGGCATGCCATCGATCTTTATAGAGTTCTGCTTATGGATAGTGTTTTGTTCTGAACATCAGGGATTTTTTTTCCCTAGTATTTTCCACTTAGGATTCATAGTACTACTTTCAGAGCTTGCTTTCGCAGCTCAGCATGACTTCAGGAAGTGTTCAGCCATCATTTTCTTCCTGTTGTAGACAAATGATGTTGATGTGTTTTCACACTTGCCTATTTTTAGGTTTGTTCCTACAGAGGCCCTTAAAGAAAAATACTATTTACTATGTAAAAAATACTATTTACTATGAAAAAAAGCAGGTCCTTATAGGAAAAGATTATAAGCGTCTGAGTATTTCTGGATAGCTTATATCAAAGTAGAAAATTTAGTAAACATTTCGTGTATGTGTTTATGTTATGTTTATGTTGGTGTAGTTTATGTTACCTCCCTATATTAGAGCAACATACCCAGTTAATACTTAGGTGCACTTTGACTCCTTATCTAGCCTTGCTGCCTAAGTTAGGGGCATCTATGCATCTGTTATTCTCACTTGTAATATATATAATGTGTGCACCTATGTGTGTACATTACTCAGTAAGTATGTCATAGATATACCAGTCTTTTACATAAGAGGCACATTCCTCATATGTAAACATTCCTGTGGGATGCATCGAAGAAGAATGATAAAGAATATGTTCTGAATGATAAGTGAAATTCCTCAGGGCTGTGAGGGCCATCAAGGCCCTTAATTGGAAAAACTATGTGAGAATTGGAATTCAAGGAAGAGATGGGGACACACTCAGTTGTTAAATGAATGAGTGAGTGAGTGAATGAATGAGTGAGTGAATGAATGGGTGAGTGAATAAATGAGAGAGTGAATGAATGAATGCACTAGTGTTAGTGTTTTAGGGATAAGGCAGACTCCATTAGTTTCCTAGTTATGTATTGACTCAGGTGCTCACTGGCTCTCTGACCATGAGAGAAGTAAGGCTTTCTTATTTGTATCATTTTGAGAAGAATTCTTCTAAAAAGAAAGCCTATTTGTACTATAAAATATCTATTTTAAAGCAAGTAGCCATGCTTTATATTATGAGGTTAGATGTCTCTTTGTTACAAGTTTTTTCTTGTTTTTATTTTTTTGCTTTGTTTCGTTTTTAAATACCTTAGAGAGGTTTAAAGGTAGTGGGTTAGGGTCACAGCTGCTTGAACAGGAAGGTTGGGAGAGGAGGCTAGGGCTATGGAAAGCTTTTCAGCTTTTGTACACGTCCTTTTGGGCGCCATCCCACAGTGTCCCAGAGTGTGCTGAAGGAAGAACTCAATTAGAGCAAGCAGTTGATCTGATCCAGCAAGTCGAGCCTGTTATAAAAGGTTCCTGCAGCTTAAAGATCTGTTGAGGGGGGCAGGTGTACCATGAGTCCAGGCAGAAATGCCAGTCATGATTGCAAGCCAAGGAACAGGACTCAGCATCTGGAAGAAGCTTGACCAGGTACAGGGAGGGGGTTAGTGAGCACTTTTGTTCCATAGGCAGAAGCTTGAGTACATCTGGTAAGCAGGTGGAGTTGCTCCTGGCCACAAAGGAAAAGCTTTACAGACAGGACAGACCAGAGCCAAGGTAGTCTGAGTAGTGGACCATCCCTTCCAGGTCCCACAGAGTCAATCCAATTGTGCTCAGCGTTGCTTAGGTCCAAATGGCAGTTAAGTTCAATGGGGGTACAGGAAGGTGATGGGAGTGGTGTCCCCACACTTCTGTGAGTGTCTCTCCAAAGGAAAGAGAGAGACTTCTCCAGGAAATGCAGACACTGAACTGGAGACAGCAGCAGATGCCCGGAGTACAGAGCCTGAGCTGTACACAGTCCAGCGATGATGTATTAATGCAACTGAAATGTTCTGTCCCCCAGCTTTGCAGTCATGGTCTGGAGACCTGAGGTGTACGACTGAAGCATTTCTGTTTCATTTCCATACTTGGGCAGGTGTTTCATTTCTCTAGTGACTCACTTCAAAGTGTAGTATGAGAACCTAAGCTGTCAAGTGCCCAGCTCATCATCTCAGTTAACGCCTGCCTTCTGTCCTCTGTCTCCAATAGCTACTATACTCCCATTGAACATTTGCAATGACCCTTCCCTTAGGACAATGCAGGATGCAGGGTTTCAAAATCTCCTTGGTAGCTGCAGTAACTGCCTCTGTATATACAGAGAGAATGAAAACATTTAAATTGTTCCTCCTCAAATTGCTTTGAAACAAAAACCAGAGCTTGAGACAGGAGAGAAAGGAGTGTGTGTGTTTGTGTGTGTGTGTGTGTGTGTGTGTGTGTGTGTGTGTGTGTGTATGCTCATGCATGTGCCTGAAGAAAAAGGTTTAATAATTATTTAATAATTACTTACTCAAAAGAACAGTATACATGCGCGTGCGCACACAAACACACACACACACACACACACACACACACACACACACACAGAGCCTTTGAAAAGGGCAGTGGGCAGTGTTCCTGTCTCCTCCTAAGTAGCGCCTAGGTTTAATTGCACCTCTAAAGTCACCAGCTAGTTTTCCAGTTCATCTTCTTTTATTAGCTTCTGACTGTTGCAAGCATGATTGTTTATTTAATGACCTCAGTCTAGGTCAAGAATCTTGAGCAAACAATATGGCCTCTTTAAGGACTGATACTGGAGCACATTGAGTAAAAGGTAATCAGACTCTGCTTTGTGTGTTTAGGAGATTAAATACAATAGATACAATAGACATTTTAAGTCGACTTGCGGCCTACTACTAATTGAAATCAAGTTGAGTCTGCACAGTCACAATGACTCTCTAACCTTATGATGAGGCTACAGAAAAAATTTGTATTTTGTGCTGTTCTCCCTCCCGCCTACTTAGCGCTGTATTTCATTGCATAACCCCACACAGATGGAGTTTGGAGGAAAACATGCTTATTTCATATCAGCTTACAGCACTGTATAAAAGAATTCATTATTTCACTACCAACATTGGTTCACCCTGGCCATAACCCTGGTTGACTGTTATCCCTTCTACTTGTGTGGTTAACACTTTTTTTCTATATCAAATATTTTGAAAGATATAATAATCTCTAGGGATAATAAGAATAATCTCTATGGAGACTAGAAGTCAGGAACAGTTTGAGTGGCGAGTGTCAGTCTACATTATAACACAATGTCGTCCTCAGGGTAATGTTGTAGGGCTGAGGAAGTAAAGCCTAGACAATAAATTGCTCTGTTTAGTGTTGTACAGGAATGCCCTAAGCAGGTTCTGAACACAGATCTGACTGAAAGTCTCCCCATCCCACAATCTACTTTTCTGATTTTATAACCCATAAGAATGGCTAGACTATACTTCCCTGTATATGAAGAACCAGGTATTGCCCCAAGTGTAGCACAACTGTATCATCTCACACAATCCCCACACAACCTTGTAAGAAAGTAGAAGCTATGGGTTAGCAGTTTATTCCACTTGGTATATGCAGACTACTTTACCATATAATCACAATAAAAGATTATAGATACGGTATTTATTTTTTGACCTCCGGCATCCCTTTCAGATCTCTGGTAGTGTGATATCAGGTGGCAGGTGTATCTGACACTGTACAGTGGTGGAAAGATGATGAGGGACATAGGCCACGGGGACTGTGTTCTGTATTCTTTTCCCGTCAGTTGTCACAAGCTGGACCCGGACCCCATTGTCCTTCACCTGTGTGATCCCGTGGTCTCCCAGCAGCCCTTTCTCCTTGAACCTCACAGTGGATCTGCTGGATTAAGAACATAAATTCAAGTGGCTCATTGTTTCTCTGGATCTGGTCCTGCCTCTCTTCTTGATTTAGATTCAAGACTCTCCTGTTCGGTATCACAGGTTCTCTTGCCCGTTCGTTCCCCCCGGGGCCTCCTTCCTGCCCCTCCACTCACTGACTGAGTCAGTGTTACCCCTTATCTTTTCTTACTATCACTAAGACCTCAATTCAGCTTCTCCCCAGAGGCCTTCTCTGACCTGTATGAAGCATCACCCATCCTGAGCAAAGCACTGATGTCTGCAGAAACTATAACTACAGTGAGCATAGAGAGCTTTAATGGGCTTTCACTACCTGCTGGCCATTTCCTTCGGCTCCCTTAGAATGACCTGTAATTATCTTCCTCTACTCTAGAGAATAAGTCCCAAAGAGGGAATCTTATCTTATCTTCTGATGTTTCTGTAATGGTTTTTAAAATGCCTTCCCATAGACATGAGGTATGTTGACCGAGCAGATGATGGGATTAAGTTTTGCTGATTGGATTGTGGTATTTGTGAATGAGGATTGAAAAACTTCAAGCCTTTTCCATGAATAACCTTTGGGCCTTTCTGTCCTTGGTGGCATCATGCTCCGTGGTATGAAAGCACACTCGGGGTCTGGGCAGAGGGAGGAGGAGAGCTTAGGTCTCCCTACTTGGTAACTGAAATGAATGATAAATGTCGCGGGTGGCGGCGCTGGTTACCAGCAGAAAGGCACGGCCAAGACTGCCTAGTAGCAGAGAGCTTTATTAGGAAGAAGAGGGGTGGTGATGGTGGAGATACAAGAGAGCCAGGCCCGGGGAGGGAAGCATGTGCAGAGGGAGGGAAAGATGGTGGGGGAAGAGACAGAGCAGAACAGAGACAGAGAGTGGGGTCTGCGTCCAGCTTTTTAAGGGTTCCCGGTGAGCATGCATAGGCAGGCTTACAAAGCGACACCACGCATGTGCCGATTGTGTGACCACGCCGCATGCACGTAGTCGCCAGGGCTCACTGATGATGTAAGACGCAAGACCCTTTGCTATGTGCGGTCGTGCAGCTGGAGTAAGGGCAGAGTTCTAACAGTAACCCAGCAGCAACTGCTCAGAAGATACCAAGTGACTGCTGGCAAGAGCTCATGATGGCTGCGTTGTCTCTTCAAATAAGGACATTCTAACTAATTTTATCGCTTGTTGAAGTGATGATATTCAGAAAACAAAACTTTTTTTGATGGGGTTACATAAACATCAAGTAGGGTATTACTAAATTTATACTTTCAATGTAGCTAGAATGCTGAATTACTGAATCACTGTACTCCTTATCATTTAAAAAATAAAAGCTGTGGTAGTCAGCTCTCACTGTTGCTAGAATAAAGTATTTGACATAATGAGCTTATAAGGAATAAAGTTATTTGGCCTTACGTTTTATATTTTCCAGCCCAGGATTGCTTGGACTTACCACTTTCGGGCCCACAGCAAAGCAGCACATTTTGGTAGAGAGTTTGTGGTCAAAGAAATGCTGGTCGATTTACCAAGAAATGCTCTCAGGAATCCATACCTCAGGACAGGTAGAGAGTGAAGAGAAGAGAAAAAAAAAGAAAAAAAGGCAGGCAGGAAGGAGGAGACAGGGAAGAGAGGAGACAGGAAGGAGGAGACAGACAGAAAGCAAAAAAGAGGGAGTGCAAGAGCTAGCCAGGTGGTGATGACTCCTTCAAAGGTATGGCCTTAATTACCCCTCAGGCCTCAGGTCCACCCTCCTAAGAGTTTTAATGGCCTTCCAATAGTGTCGGAGGATAATAACCAAGTCTTTGACAGCAGGCCTTTGAGGGACATTTAAAATCTCAGCCACCACATTGTTCATTTCAGTGACAGCTATACCAGACTTCTGGAAGACTGGTTTGACTCGGGTGGCTTTAAGAAGTCACCAACCTTGGCCAGTCCAACATGAGACGAGGCTGTTTCTGGAGCTCCTGTGTGCTCTGGTAAAGGAGGACCACTGCTTGCCGGTTTGCTCTGTAGAAATTTTCATTTAATCAGGTAGATAGGGATGTGCTTTCCAGGCCTCACCCCTCACTGAGGAGCGAGGAAGAAGCAATTTGTTTTGAAGGTGTCCGTGTTCCAGTGGATGGCTCCACACTCGTGCATGTATGGACAGCACTAATTGGACCTAGTGTGTTATGAGGGTCAGGGTGAAGTGTGATGGGGGCCGGGGAAGCACATTGGAAGGACGATAGAGGTGAAATAAGAGATAGATATGACTATATTTCATTGTATACCTGTATGAAATTCTCAAGAATAAAGTTTTTTGTTTGTTTGTTTGTTTGTTTGTTTGTTTTAAGAAACTGATCATATCAGTAGTTGTCAGGTGTCTAGCTGAGCACTGAGGGCCTGGGAATGGATGCCTGAGTGACTCTGGAAACTCCAAAATATGCTAAAGAAGTGTGTGTATGTATGTAGCACTGTGTGTTTGTTACACGGGCAGGCAAAGATGTAAATGATAGGAATGATAGGAGTAGAATTAAATCTTATTGCAACCAGAACTCACTGTTCAGTATGAGTCAGTCTCTCTCTCTCTCTCTCTCTCTCTCTCTCTCTCTCTCTCTCTCTCTCTCTCTCTCTCTCTCTCTGTGTGTGTGTGTGTGTGTGTGTGTGTGTGTGTGTGTGTGTGTGTGTATGAAGGAATATGATACCTGAGGCAGTTCAAAACCATGATGTTATTGATCATGAAGTTGGTTTCTAAGAATAAAGCATGGTCATTTAAAAGCATTAGAAAGTGTAGTTTGCAGTTGAAGTTATTGCTCTTCATCTGTTTGTTTGTATTTGATAGCCATAATGATACACTTCCAGGAACTTAGGATTCAGGGAAATAAGCAGATGAGCTCTCTCTCTCTCTCTCTCTCTCTCTCTCTTTCCTTCCCTCTCTCTCTCTGGCTCCTCTCCCCCTTAACCTATGACATAAGCAAATTCATCTGCTAGGAATATATTGGTTCCTAGGCTTTGGTTTGAACTCCATCAAAAGATTAGATGTCAGTTTAAAGGTACCAAAAAGGTTTGGATTAAGCATGGAAACCAAAATACCATTGAAGGTATATCTGGTAAATGTCAAGGCAAACACATTAGGCAGTTACTCTCATTAGTAACCTTTGGAGAAGGTGGTCAGTCAGGGTCAGGATGAGTTACAGACTGACATGTCGGCAGCTCTGTGGCGGAGAAGTGGTAAGCAGCAGACCTGACCTGTCAAGGTCCCATGGCCAGTGTCTTCAACAGACTGAAGACTTTGGTCCTGTGGATGTATCTGTCCTTCTGTGGGATTAAGTGCGTTAGGTTATGTGAGCCCAATGCTGCTGGATTCCTGTCTCATCCAGTCACCACTGGGTGAGTTGTTTCAGTTCTCATGAGACACATGGTAACTCACTTGACTTTCCAGGTAGGCCAACTTAGGAGAATCAGCTTAGCTATGAGGTTTCTGTTAGTCTAGAAACAGTACTATAGGGCCTATGGTTCAGTGATTTGACACAGTTAAAATATGCCAGCATCCCTCACCACCTGCCTGGACCACTAAGGATTACTGTGAATTTGGGTGCCTTCACGGGAATCAGGTGATCTATAGGGTATGTTGCTCAGTCAGCTTTCTTCTTTTGGGACACTAGTTCCTCTAGTTCCTCTGACATTGTCTTGCACCATAAATTTATTAACAGTTTTGGATTTATGCATGTTACAAGTTTGGGGATCTTGCATCTACTTGTAAGAAAGGGATCTGTTCTCAACATATTGCTGATCTGGCTTTGCCCACTGGTGAACTCATCAGACAACTGAGGGCTTGTGTGAATCAGGTGGAATATTCAGGAAACTTTCCGTGTAGCAAGAGGAGCAGATGAGCTCACAATTGCACTGCCAGGAAGGAGTTACTGCTCTGAAACACTGTGACAGCTCCCCCTTCTCTGAGACCCAACGTCTGAATTCTTCCACCATTGCTCACTCTTCAAGCACAATAGATTGCTTTTATCGCATACTGACTATATATCAAGCGTTTTATAAGTACTTTGTATGCAGACCCTGTCATCTTAAACCAGTTATTCTGGGAGATGGCCACACACAATATTTCTGTTTTGTAAATTAGGGTACTAATGAGAGTAAACACCTAATATGTCTTAGTGTTTACCTTGATGTTTACCAGATATACGTTCAATGAGATTTTGGTTTCCAAATTTAATCCGGACCTTCTTGGGACTACTAATCTAGAGAAGATAGGTTACCGAGGAGACTGCAGAAACATGAAATCAATGCTGTAGGGTCGATTTCCATTGATTGCATGAGTGCTGTGTGCCCTCTGTGCAATCTTATAGCAGGAAAAACTGCAAAGAATGCCAGAGAGTGTGATAACGATGCATTTCTCTCTCCGAGTCAGCTTCACTGTCAGCGTGGCTTCATAACAAAGGTGGCTTGAGAAGGGCCTGGCTGACCAAGACACTTAAGTGAGAACTCACCCTAAAGCAGTGGCTTCACAAACTTCTTCCTGCTTCCTGCAAAGGTGGCAAAACCCTCAGGAGTCCCTGTGAGTCTAGATAGGCAGATTAAGAACTGCTAATAAGTTTAATGGCTTAAATGAACACATCACTAAAATACCAAACAAGCCCCCTGGGTTACCAAGCCACTCCTAAGGGACATCATTTCTCTACTTAAAACAGATGTGTGTGGAAAGGAACCTAGTAGCTCCATGCGATCTTAATTTTGACCTCTCTAGGGTGGAAATGAAGGAAATTTCCCCTTTGGGTTGCCTTTACTACACTATACACTGAGAACTGAGTGTAAGTAACCCCCAGCTCTTTATGTGGCCTTCATGACTGATGATAGGTTACACAGACTGGTGATCCTGTGGTCCAGGAGATAAGTCAGGAAGATTGCTAGTTCAAGGTCATCTTCTGAGAGACACCAAGTTCCGAGTCAAATGCCATGAGACCCTGCCTTTAAACAAAAATAACACAAATATATCCTTATAAGCCAGCTGTGGGGCGTACATTGAACAGCTATCAATTTGCATGAGGAGAATGTGCACTCACCTCTAACCTAGTATAAGGGTGAGGTCAAATTCATGACCCACTGTCCTCAAAGTGGTTCAAATAAGAGCTTTGGTTCTTTTCTTCATGGAATATAGATTAATAGGTTATTGATATATCCAGACCTGTCAATTTCTACAGTGAGCTAAGCAATCATTCCAATTATAATAGCTACAAACTCTTGCCGTCCACATTAGCTAAGTTCTAGGTCTTTCCCACAGATACTTTCATTAGAGCATCCTGAGGATGTCTGAGGTTATGAGGCCTATGCCTTCTAGAACTAACAGTCATTGGAGATCAGATGTATCATAGAAGGTGGTACTTGCCTTTAGATATCCTGAGAGTTATAGCTTAAGGTCTGTGTGGGTTCTGCATGTCACTGCCAGGCTCTCTGGAACTGTGACAGTGATGCTAGAGAGTGGAGGGGGGATTCCCAACAGTTCCTGCTTGCTAAGGACCTCACTGTCTACTCTGAGTGGAAAATCCCTCTCTCAGTGTTATATTTGGTCACTGCATCTCAGAGCTCAGTTATCACATTTGGTCAGTACATCCTGGAGCTCAGTATCACTTTTGGTCAGGGTGGCCTTGGAGCTCCTGGAGTTCTCCATGAACCGAGCTTCACATACACCATCCTCTCCAACCTTTTCTTTACATCCGGGTATTATACACCTAGAACCATCCAGCCCCTTCTCCATTTCTACACTTGGTTTGGAACATGTCACCATTCTAGACTTAGCTTCTCTTTTAGAGAAGTTCCTTGTCTAATCTTCCTTGGACCTCTGCTAATCCATTAGGATTGTTTTCATTACTCAGATTCTTTTTTTTTTTTTTTTTTTTTTTGGTTTTTCGAGACAGGATTCATTACTCAGATTCTTATGTAAGAAAAAGAAAAGGAGTAAATCCAATCCCTTTGACCCAGGAAGGTACTGTAGGAATTCTTCATTACAAATTAACATGGAAGGGGGACCTGTGAAATCCTGCTCATCTGAGACCTCAGTCTAAATCTCTCAGGAGGACTGATCCATTACTCCTCGGGAAAAAAAATTACCAAAGGGCTAGGCTTTCAAAAATGCAATATTGTAAAGTCCCATCTAAAGACATTGCTCGGAACGGCATGGAGTGTCTTCCTCAATCAATCTCTATTATATACTGAGGCACACAGTCTCCCATTGGATCTCAAAGCTTGACAGTTCAGCCTGTCCGGCTTGTTAGCTGGCTCTTGGAATCTCCTGTCTCTACCTCCCGCATACTGGGATTATAACTGCATTGCCATGTCCACTCTGCATTTCATTGCTGGAGATCTAAACTCAGGTCCCCACCCTTGCCCAGCAAGTGCTTTACCAAATGATCCATGTCCCAATCCCTGTGTGAAATTAGGATAATGTAAAAGTAGAGGATGAAGCTTGTGTTGTATCTAAAATAGGATGTAGTAATAGACCATGACTGTGGGCAAAACTGGCCTCTCTAAAACTGAAAAATGGGTAGGATTGAGCCTGCCTTGGAGCTGTGACCTTCAGGACAATGAGGATAAAAATGTAGCTCTGATCCTGGAAAGCTCTTAGTGGCTCCCTGCCAAGCCAAGACTAGACTTCAGACTGCTTGCTTTCTCAGCATGAAGAACCAACCCTTTCTGAGCTAGCCTGAGTGCTTCCTCAGCATGATGTCCAGTCCAGCCCTTTCTTGCCTCAGTCGGGGCTGCTTCCCTGTTCCACATCTTAGCATCTCACCCGAGTCTCCTACCATATCTGTGCCCCACAGGCAAGCTTGTCTGTACCATTTGTCACTAGCTCTCTTGGTTGTCATTAGTATCTTTATCAGTGGGTGGAGAAGCTTTCTCTTGCCTTCCAAATGGGGCCGTGGAGACAAGGACTTCTTTGTCATTTGGAGTGTATTCATTGGGCAAACTTTTGTTGACTACCTACTGTTTGTTGACTGGTGTGGAGAAGATGGATAATGCACCCTCTGCAGCCCCAGGCTGCTCCTATTCTGGTAGGGGGAGACTGACTTTTAACCAGAGAGCCAGAAAATCTCCAGGTAAGTGTGCTGTGGGGGAGGAGTTGGTCCGTGTGGCGGCTGTGGACCCAGAGCAGCTTGGCTGGCTTCAGCAATGCAGAACACTTCAGAAGGCCGCATGTCAGCAGGTTTCATGGGAAGAGTTGGCTGGCACTGAACGGTAGAAAATGAAGACAAATGGATTTTTTTTTTTTTTTTAAGAATGTTATTGTCCTTTCACTGCAGAGGAGGAAGAGTTTAACTTAATTCAATCCTGTTTGTTTGCTGAAGTTTGTTATAGTGCCAGGGATCAGACTCAAGGTCTTGGCAATAGCCCCCCCCCCCATTTTTAACTAGGAAATAACAGTGAACTCTTTAAACTTTTTCTGTTCTCTCAGTTCTATGACCTGTATTTTTTTTTTTTGAGGTGTCCTCAGTCTTGCAATCCTAATCCTAAAGAGCACCTTAGGATCCATTGATTGTACTGTTGCCATGACCTTGGGGGAGCTTCACAGTTGTGTGATGATGATCTTGAAAATAAAGTTAGAAATCTTGCTTTTAGTTGGAGAAATGATTAGACTAGTGTAGTTGGTTGGATCATTGAGGATTGCCTACTTAAACCTTAATATTTAACTTTTTTTTCTATTTTCATCCAAAAAGAAACAAAAAAGAAAAAATATTCAATAGGATGCTTAAATTTTAAAATGTATTTCAGATTACTTGTTTGAATTTTACCTAAACTGTCACATAAACTAATCCAAAGTTATTGACTTTGGGGTATCTTTTTATGAAATGGAAGACTCTCAGTCAGACATTTAGATGGGAAAGATGAATAAATATTATTGGTTTTGAAGTGGATAATTTTACATAAATATTAAATGGCACCCCTAGCAATAGTATTATGTGAGTTTTACTTTTTGTTATAAAAGGACACTACCTGAAAGGAGAAGTATGTGGCTCTTGTCAGATTTTACCCTGTAGAAAAGATTGGAAATGTGGGTCTGATCTGAATAAGGATAATACAATGAAACATTTCTTTTTTTTTTTGTTTGTTTTGTTTTCTTTTTTGAGACAGGGTTTCTCTGTGTCTGCCTCTGCCTCCCAGGTGCTGGGATTGAAGGCATGCGCCACACGGCCCGACTATTGAAACATTTCTTGTCCACTAAGAAGCATGTTTCTTTCAGGTTATGAGAAGACAGATGATGTTTCAGAGAAGACCTCGCTGGCTGATCAGGAGGAAGTAAGAACCATATTCATCAACCAGCCTCAGCTGACAAAATTCTGCAACAATCATGTCAGGTAGGATAGGCTGGGGAAAGGCAGGGGAGGATGGGATGGTAGAGCAGGATGGGTGGGAAGAAAATGCCTGCCGGGTATGGTAGCGCACACCTTTATTCCCAGCACTCTGGAGGCAGAGGCAGCTAGATCTCTGTGAGTTCATAGCCAGCCTGATCTGTATAGTGAATTCCAGGACAGCCAGGGCTGCGCAGAGAAAGGAACCCTGTTTCAAAGCAGGTGGGTGGGGTGAGTTACCAGGAGCTCTCGGTTCAGTTAGAAGGGTCTGCCATTCCAATGTTTTCTATCCACGAAAGAAACACTGGCCCTGGTGTGACCCATGCATGGTAGAATGCTTTGTCTACCATTTATAAAGCTCTGGGTTCAACGACCAGCGTCTCAAAACAAAAAGAACAGAAAAGGATAAAATCATAAGCCCCTGGATGTAGGGAGGAGAGGAAGGGACAAGCACCTAGACTCCAGGAGTTTTGAATACTCAAAGCTGCCCCTGGTCAATTGTCTCTCTAAACCTGTTAATGTAGTGGTGTATTGTTTTTGCATGCCAAGTTTTAACAGCTTAGGAACAGTTCTTGAAATTGTCTACCGAGAACTTTTGGAGGTTTGGTTTGTTTGTTTTAGCTAGAGTCTTAAAGTTTGGGTTTGGATAGTTGTAATATAGCACATGTCATATAGCATGTTTGGCGAATGTCTTCCTTGCTGCAAATGATAAGGTTTTAATTTCAACAGTCATGAAAAGATTCCACATAAGCACTAGATTCCTAGTAGCTTTGGACCACATGAACACCCCAAGTGCTAGCCTGCTTTTCTCCAGGGCCGGACCTACCATATTTGAGGTGTACCCATTTACAATTAGTATTTAAAACATTGCAGATCCTCTAGTAGTATCTCTGTTGAAGAGTATGGCATGCATCTTTAACTTCCCCTCTGTTTATTAACAAGAGGAAGGAAGGCCTAGATGTTTCCAAGGCCAACATGTTCCTGTCTTTATTGATTCTGGCCAGTGTGGCGTCCTCACCATGTTCCTAGCATGGCCCTAGAGACAGTACAGGTAGAAGAGCAGAAAAAGCTGTTGGCCTGGTTATCCAGGAAGCTGCTTACACTGTCTGGTCTTTCTCAAAGGCTGATAGGTTTCTGTTGATGTGTTAGTGCAGTATCTTATCTAAAATTGCCCTTCTCTGCAAGCTACTCCTAGTACTGTTCAGCGTGATAACTGACCAGAGAAGACAAATGATGTTATAGAGAAACAAAGCTTATGAGTACATAAAAAGCTCAGTCTTGGCTGTTTATTTAGCCGGTTCCTTTCCCTCTTTGTCATTTACGTTACCAATCCCTCACTATAGTTTCCAAAGTTGAAACTGTGAACAGATGTTGTCATCTGATGACTCCTGTGCTGGGAACAGAACTTTGAAAACATGGGTGCTGACTGTGGAGGAGCTAAGCTTTATGCTTCTTTTTGTTTTTGCTTTCTAGTACTGCAAAATACAACGTGATCACATTCCTTCCAAGATTCCTGTACTCTCAGTTCAGAAGAGCAGCTAATTCATTCTTTCTCTTTATCGCCCTGCTCCAGGTAAAGTGCCATCCATCTTCAAACGTCTGTTCAAAGCCGGTGTGCAAGAAGTAGAAAAGGCTTTATTAAATCCCCCACCAATGCCCTGAGGCTTAGAGAAAGGCAGAGGGATTAGCTGGCCATAGTGCATATTCCCTACTGCTGGGGCTGCTGCATGCCCAGAGCATCTGGCCTCCTCCACCCCTCCAAGCCTTTGGGTTCATGCTTATTCAAATATTTGATATGGTCTATAAATTTGATGGTGGGAAGTGTTCATTTTAGGTGTTGAAGGGAGGAGAGACTTTTCCCCCAAATTATCCAGTTAGTTGTATTTCAGTGAAAGTATCAATTCTGAATGGCTCACTATAAAAATTATCACTTCCAAAAATGACCGCTTAAGCTGGGTGGTGGTGGTACATGCTTTTAATCCCAGCACTTGGGTGGCAGAGGCAGGC
>CABHPP010140670.1:0-49627 GCA_902168425.1 Peromyscus attwateri | reverse complement strand
TGTGAAGCATGAACAACTGCATTTTTGCCCTAGGAAAGAAATGAGCCCCATTCAAAAGGGTGCAGAGCTATAGCTACATAGTGAGTGTGTGAGTGTGAGTGTGTGTGTGTGTGTGTGTGTGTGTGTGTGTGTGTATGCTGGGGGAGTGAAGCATGGACAACTGCATTTCTGTCCCATGTCAGTGCAGTCTCACAAACTCCAGGCACCTTTCCTAACTGTTCAGGGACTATGAGGGTTGCAGAAACCCCTTGTGTAGTTGCGTATAGTGGCAATGGGACCAGGGGGTGCCTACCCTCAGAGAAATCTGTCTTGGATCTGAGCTACTGTAAATGGGGAGAAAGTCAGTGAACAGCAGAATGACTTACTCTTCCCTCTGGAGTACTCTGCTGAGTTTTTAAGGCCCAAAAGGATAGCGCCTCCTTGATCCTACTCTCCAATGCTTCCTTGGTGTAACACAAATTGCTAAATGGTCTTATTAATAAAAAACCCGGAGCCACATATTGGGGTTAAAACCGAGAGATCAGAGGAATAGGAAAAGCCACAGTCAACCTTACCTTACCAGCCCTCAGTATCCAAAGAGACCTACTTCCTGTATACCCACGCCTATATGCCTTTCTGTTCTGCAATCTCACTTCCTCTCTCCGCCCAGCTACATCACTTCCTGTCTATCTGTATAGACCTCCAGAACTTTATGGTTAGTGCTGGGATTAAAGGCATGGGTCATCATGCCTAGCTCTGTTCCTCAGCATATCCTTGAACTGACAGAGATCGGATGGATCTCTGCCTCCCGAATGCTAGGATTAAAGGCATGTGCTGCCATTGCCTGACTTCTATGTTTAATATAGTGGCTGAATTTTTCCTCTGATCCTCAGATAAGCTTTATTGGAGTGCACAAATATCACCACACCTTGGTCCTCTGGATGGAGCATACGTGTGTGTTCTTTCTTGTTGTCTCTTTGGCCACCTTGCTGATGCTGGTCCACGAATGTGATATCTTACAGATGTCATGTTGGGAATATATACTCACATGCATGCAAAGGCACATAGAATGGGAAGAATGCCTCTAAAGGATCCTAGCGAGTGCCAGGCTATGAGGTTATGGGATTGTGTGTGTGTGTGTGTGTGTGTGTGTGTGTGTTTCTGGTTTGTTCCATACCTTAAAGTAGTGGCATTCACTTAATACCCATTTATAAAGTTGCTAACTCTCTAATTGAGGGTATAATACACTGGTAAAGTCCTGCCTGAGCATGCAGGAGACCTGGGGTTTGATCCCCAGCCCCATCTTAAAAATAATCAGACGTGGGAGCTTCACACCTGCCATCTGGGCACTCAAGAGGTGGAGGTAAGAGGATCAGAAGTTCAACACCATCCTCAGCTTCACGGTGAAACTGAAGCCAGCCCAAGATACAGGAGACCCTCTCTCAAAAAAAATAATGTTTCATTCATGTATCAGTTTGACAGTTATTAATCTGTCACTTCCTATTTGCTTTCCATGTGTCAGGAAAACAAAGGTCTACTGAGCTGAACATTTTGGCCCTCCTTGAAAGTTATCTAAAACTCTTGCACCCAGACGGAAATGGAATGAAGTTGAATGTGTTTAATATCACACAGACAAACCATCAGTAGAGCTGAAACCCAAAATCTATCTTCAACCACAAGATTTACTTTTCTGGGTATAGGTGAGCTTTGAGAGGTCAGGAAGTCTGTGGAAACAACTGACCCTTGCAAGAGGTCAAATCCAAGACTGGCTTAATTTCCACACTTGAGGTGGTGACTTAAAATTGAGTTTGTGCTTTCCATCTCCAGGGACTTTTTTTCCTCTCACGTAGTAAAGGTGCCTGGTAATGAGCTCACAGTTAAAAGCTATTTTGAAATGGAATTTTTATAGAGCCAATTTTTTGGTTGCTTAAAGTTAATTGCTTTGTACCTAATTTTAGTCCCACAGGGAGCAATTTTGATCTCCCCCAGCAAACTTTATCTTAAATGAGGCTGATCTATAATCTTATTACATGTGTCTGGGCATCTATCAGTAAATACCATAGGGTGTACCGTGTCTCTAAAGGTCACTGAGTGGTTTTTACATTCTCCGCTGACTTTACTTTGGGCAAAGCAGTAAATTGTTTTCCTGACGCCAAGCCAGTCTTTGTACCAAATGAAAGTTAGGAAAAGATGAGGAAGTCTGGATTACTTTTGCTCATCCATCACAGTTGCTAGGCAACTTGTGGGAGATACACTGTTCTAAGGATATGAATGAAACACCGCATTGAGAATAGAAGAGGAGCAGGGCTGCAATAATCAGAGAGAGGTTGCATATTTCCATTAGCTAGCCTATAGCAGTCATTCTCAAAGTTCAGTCCCCAGACCAGGAACATCAGATGGACCTGAAAATGTATAGAAATAAAGAATTTAATGCAACCAACCAACCAAACAAGTAAATGAACAAATAGATGCACACCAAAAGCTCAGATAATCAAATCAATAAATGGACAAATGAACAGAAGATATATTCCTCAGAAGTAAGTACAAATAACTAATCAGAATGTGCACACGCATGCACACACGCGCGCACACACACACACCAAACATCTGTAATCTTCAGGGAACTGCATATCAAAACTACATTGAATTCTATTTCACCCTCTGAATGGCTGTCATCAAGGAAACAGAAACCAACAAACGTCAGTGAGGATACATGGAAAAAGGGTACTTTTAATTGCTGCTGGTGAGGATGCAATTTATGTTCATCCACTGTAGAAATCAGTATGGAGATTGCTCCAAAACTAGAAATGAAATTATCACATGGTTCAGCTATCCCATTCCCGGCTATGTTTACTAGGAGGGAACCAAGTTGGCGCGCAGTACAAACGCCTGCAGACTGTATTCACTGCAATGCTGTTGGCAACTGTCAAGCTGTGGAATCTGCCCACGTGCCCAAGAACTGATGAATGGGTAAAGAAAATGGAAGTGTTCAAAATGGAGCTCTATAAAGTAGAGTAAAGCAGGCAATTGCAGGATGCCAATGGCGGCCATCATAGAAAGTAGACCACATCAGACTCTCAAAGACAAGCACTCATGTGTAGAATCTAGAAATACAAAGCATGAAAGTAGAAAGGGGCACTGTTCTGGAACAGTGAGAGGAAGAGGAGGAGGCACAGAAGGCAGAGGATGACGAAGATAATGGAGGGTGACTACATGTGTACATGAGAATATCAAAATGGAGTCCATCATTTTATGTTGGTACATGCAAATAATACAGTTTTAAAAACAGAAGAGTAAAATATGGAGATATTATGACCCTTATTCTATCAGTACATGCTGTATATATGTGTTAGGTAATGTACTATATCCTCAAAGTTTGTACAATTACCACAAGATAATCAAAATTTGAAAAGAGTACTTGCCTAAAAAAGGACAGCATACTAATCATCTTGTAAAATATCAAGGAAGTGAGGCAAAGGATATATCTACTAGTTTGATTTCATCACTATACATTTTATGCATTTATCAAAATACCACACTGAACTCAACAGATACAACACAATTGTGAGTTGTCAATTAAAACAGTATCAATTCTCAGGCTGGTGAGATAGATCATAGCCTTTGCACTTCCCACCAAGCCTGAAGAACTGAATTCAGTCCTTGGGGACCACAGATTGTCCTCTGATCTCCACACACATGCTATGGTACTCACACACCAACATACATTCCCTCTCTCTCTCTCTCTCTCTCTCTCTCTCTCTCTCTCTCTCTCTCTCTCTCAGACACACACACATCAATCAATCAATATTTTTGAAAGAAGTGTAAATTTGGGGGCCCCACTCCATCTCTTTCAGTAGAAGCTCCAGGTAGCAATCTATGCAGTAACAGCTCTCTAAGTGATCAGTTGAGCTTGGAACTTGGAGAAATGTAACCAAGAGTAATGAGTTTATATTTTGCTGACATGGAATTCTGATATAAATGTGGCGGGCTATCAGAGAACGTGTCTATTTGTTACCATTCTGTTGCTGTGATAAAACACTGTGACCAAAAGAAACTTACAGAAGAGTTTGTTTCAGTTTATGATTCTAGGAAGCCAGATGTCCGAAATGGTAGAGGAAGCATGCCAGCAGGCAGTGGAGTGGGAAGCTAAGAGAATACATTTAAACTGCACACCCAGGAAGCAGAGATGTAAAACTGGCAGTGGAGTGAGGCTATAAGTTCTCAAAGCCCAATCCCTACTGACGTGCTCCCTCCAGCCAGGCTGCACCTCTTAAAGGTTCCACAACCTCTTAAACAGCGTCACCGACTAGGGACCAAGTGTTCACATACCCGAGCCTATAGGGGACATTGCTCATTCAAACCCCCACAACTCCTAAGTGTCAGGCTTTGCCTGAGATGTGGACACAGAGGTAAACAACAGGAAATTGTCTATTCAAAGGTCACACAAAGCCTGGGATCACAGTGTCTCATTTCAAGTGGAAATCTAAGGCAAGCTGAGTCAGAAGCCAGAAGACACTGTCACCAGTGGTAGGGACATTAGCTCCATACCACACTGGTGGGCAGCTGCTGAAGGGTTCTCTTTAGACACCTCTACCTAAGACAAACCAGGTTGTCATTTTTACAAATGAATTGTGGGGTGAGCCACCAGAAGCAAAGAGAGGTGGTGAGATGGTTCAGCAGAATCAAAATGTCTACCATACGCTCTGGTATTTGAACATTTGGTGCTCAATCTGTGGTGCTGTTGAATAGACAGCACCTCGTAGGAGGCAATATGCCGCTATGGGTAGGCTTTGAGGGCTTATCATCCCACCCACTTCCGGTTTACTCTCTGCTTGTGTGATCTCTCAGCTTCCTGTTCCTGCCACCATGCCTGCCTGCTGCCATGCCTCTTCTCCATGACCAGCTCCTTTCCCTCTGGAACTGTAAGCCAAAATAAACTCATCCAGAAGTTGCTTTGGGGCATGGTGTTTCATCAAGGCAATGAAAAAGTAACTAATACAATGATATAGTTTACAACGGGGTTAAAAGTTCGGCAAGCAAGGCTGTAAGAATGGCCAAGGGGCATTCTTTAGATTTGAGGAAGGGAAACGAATGCAGGAAACTCAAGGTGACACTATTTGGATCTTAAATAAGCACAAATTTATTTGCTGTCCTTGACAAGATGTCTCTTAAAAACATGCATCATCGTGCAGGCAATTTGGGTTTTATCAGTGATACCTGAAGTTCTCTGACTCCTCAACAGGGCAGGCAAGGCGAACTTCCTTTCTCGGGCTTTTTCTCATGTGTGTCCCTGTTGCTTTTCCTGCCTATCTCCTCATCTTGGTGTGGTGTGAGGGAGGTAACAGACAAAAACCGCAGCATCAGGAAGTGTACCACACTCTGCTGGACCTTACTGACATCTCTTGCTTCGTGACATACGCAAGTTCTTGGCGATCTCTAGCGTGGAAGACACAGCAACTAACTCATTGAAGATGGAGGCGAAAGAGAACAGCCCTTTCATTCATCTAACTTCGCTTGGATGACAATGCACCCGGCTAATGGAACTGAGCTCACAGGGTATAAATAGGTGAGCTCTGGGTGACACATCGGGGACAAAGGGACCTTTCAGGAGAAGGTGATGACTGCCTTCGACACCATTTCAACGTCGATGAATAGCGTGCTAACAAAGCGTTTGCTGTCTCGGTGGCTCTTATGATCGCGATGGCAGTGGAGAGCAGCTCGACAAAGGAAGCCATGCCAAGGACGCCACGTCACTTTACAGAAGCCAGGGTGCACAAAGACGACAGAGTGTTGTGGTAGCGACTCAGGACATGTCCATTTCCAGGGTATTTGGTTATCACCAGGAATTCCAATAACCAGAGTGGGATCCAAAAGTCACTTAAAAATTGTGTAATGATGAAATATTGAACTGAATTGGATCGTGGTTTGGCCTCTGGCCCAGATTATCAGTCATAGGAGTTACTGGAGAGGATCAGATGCCCTAGAAAAAAAATGGTTTTCAAATGGATCCAGGGTTTGAATCTTCCTAGAGCACTTGTTTGCACAGATGGTTGAGGTAGGCGCCTGTAGTTTCTAGTTCTTGGGATCTGGGTGGGCCTGAGACTGGCGTTGCTGGAAGCTCAGAGGCAGAACTCATGTTGCTAGTCTTGGGAGCACAGTTTGAAAACCTCTGGAAAATAAAAGGCACTGGGAAACAGTGGCACTTTTTGAGGATTAAACTGAAGAAAGAAACCCTCCATGGCATATACCCACAGCCGACTTGCTGGTCACTGGGTTTTCACATTCAAGATTGAGACGTTTCATGTGAGTGCTGAGGTGAGCACAGTCAGAAAAACACTTGCCCTGACAAGTAAGAGTTTGAATTAGATCCCCAGAACCCACGTAAAGTCCAGTGAAGTGATTCACACGTACAGGCCTGGTGCAGAGAGATAGGTAGATCTGTGGGCCTTATTGGCGAGCCTGGCCAAATTGGTGAATCCCAGGCCATTGAGAGACCTCATCTCAAAAACAAGGTAGGTGGTACCTGCTTGATGAATGAAACCAGAAGTCAACACACACACACACACACACACACACACACACACACACACACACATGAAATTTCAGGAAAGCTCTTGATGGTTGTTCATGGTTGCTCACTGGGAGAGTGAAGTGAAGTCTGACCTTCAGTCTACTCTTACTGTGCACCCATTTTACCAAGGATCGAAACGATGACTCTGAACAGTCTCTGACACTGTGTGCCCGCTTGCTGTACTCCTGCCTTGGGGACACAGACATGTAGGTTGTTTATTTCCAAGAGGCGGAAGCAAAAAACTGCCCGCTGCTGATGCTGATGATGTCCAGTGCGTTTGAGGGTGGCCTCAAAGACAGTGTGACCAGCACCTTCAAGTTTCTTTCTTCTTTTTTTTTTTAATTTTATGAGACAGTGTCTCTCTGTGTAGCCCTTGCTGGCCTGGAACTCAGTATGTGGACCAGGCTGGCCTCGAACTCACAGAGATCTATCTGCCTGCCTCTGCCTCCAAAGAGCTGGGACTAAAGTCTTGCACCACCACACCCACCTTGGCTTTTCCGGAGCTCACCGTTTACTCCTAGATGCAGCTGTGACTTTACAGCAAGAGTATCTTGTCCCCAGAAACACTGGCAGATCTCAGCATCGGTGTGGCCGTATGATGAAGCAGGAGGTTGTACCTGAATGCTGGAGAAAGTGCACCCACAGACGGACCTGAGAACAGGAAACCTTTAGCTTGTCAGGTGTGTATAGAACTTGATCTTCTCTGCCTGTGCGTCACCATGGCACTCAGCTCTGAGTCAGTCGTTGTCAGGAGTCCCCTGACTTCCCAGTGTCTGGCGAGTCATGTGACAACACTCATTGGTGCAGGTAGAGGACGGGAAGGACAATGCAGCAGAGGCTCATTCACCTCAGCCTCTCTCATGGGATTTTTTTTTTTTGGCCACATTTTGCTAAATATGATTCGTGGGGAGGACAAAAGGCCATTAGTTCATAGCACGGGAGGTGAGACTGTTTCTATTGTCGCTGTGGCCTTTGTCCCAGCTAAATCATTTCCCTAGCTCATAGAGGAGGATGCTTAGACCAATACCTCCATCACTGTGGGAATGGGCTCTGGTGGGGATTCTCGGGCCTCATTTCATTTCAGATCTTTCCCATCCTGTGCAATGACTTACATGATTGGGCCCACTGATGAAGAGCTGGACAACCATGGTCATATCTATTGGTCAGGGGTAAACTCAAGGTCACTCCCTACTCATGCATGCTCTTCCATCTCCTGGATTCTCTGAAACCAGCCTGTGTTTTAGCAAAATGGGTTCCATGTGCACATTCCTGTGGGCCAGCCCACTGCTGAGGCCATCCCAGAACAGAACAACCTGGCTTCCTCTAGTTTCTTGACCTGGAGTGAGATAGTTAAGTCATCCTTGTGGGTAAGACTTGACTGTCTGAATTCTCTAGCCTACCTACCACAGGAAATTGAGCAGAACTGATAACTGATGCAGTTAGAAATAAGTATGTTTTTATCACACAAAATCCATAAGCAAGGTGTGTGCAGCCTTTGTCTCCGCGTCTCCTTAGCCCCAACTCTGGGCAGTTCTTGAACCAGCACCTTCCCATGCAGGTTCCCCTGGAGCCAGGGCTTCTTAGGGGCTACAGAGGCTTGTTGTCAGGAGTACAATGTGCAGGAAAGAGACTAGTTTGGCAATGAATGTGTCTGCCAGGGTGGGGCCAGCTGTTAGGGAAAGCACAAGAGTGAGAAGCTAAGCCTTCACACGCTCCTTCATATAAACACTTGGCACCAAGCTCTCCCACCAGAAGCCATGCCAGAAGATGAGCAGGGTCCATGGGAATTGGAGGTAAGCAATTCTTAGAAGTCAGGGCAGGCAGCCAGCCCCTGTAGGTTTGTCCACAGGATTCCAGGCCCAGCACTGAGATCTTCTCCTGACACTACCTCTGAGAAGGAGACGGGTACACACAGGAGCAGGATAAGGACAAACACAAAAATGAGAAAATCAGCAGGCTGGTTCCCTGGGAAAAGGTTAAGAATAGGAGTTCTGCATTCAGTGATCTATTACTAGACCAGAGACCTGTAGGTCAGCTGAGGAGGGGGCCCCCAGAGAGCTCTGGGGCTAGTAAAGGGGAAAGGTGATTTGGGTTTACTCTGGTCAGCAGCCCAGCATAACCCAGAGAGTGACTTGATACTGAGGTGCTCTGCTGGGAGGACAGGGGAGGGGATGTTGGACTGGTTTCTGAATTCTATGTCTTAAAGTCATGCTGGTTTAGGCGCTGAGCCCTGAAGTCACGGGGCAGGTGGTGGTGGTGAAATCATCAGCTCTTCTCTAAATATGGAGGATCTAAAGAAGGTGATCACTAGGTGAGCTGAAACCTCTTTAGAGCACATTTATTGTGAGGGACTGGGGAGCATCCAGTCTGACCTGGGGACCCAGACAATCATCTTAATTTAAATCACTGTTTGGCCCAAACAAACACATGAGAGGGGTTCATCAAAACCTGTGGACAGTCACCCTGGCGGGGCACCAAGAGGCAGCAGCTGGTGTCATTGCAAAGGACACAGCCTTGTGTTCCCTCCAAGATGCAGCTGGAGCTTCTGATTTCATTCTAGGAAGTTCTGTTGGGCGAGTTAAACTGGAATCATCTTGCTTTCCTGGGAATCGGCTGTTCCTTTTATTTGCCATTCCTCTGGGCAAGCCTGCAGCCCTTGTTATTTTCTACTCTAATGATGGTAGACAGACAGACAGATAGACAGAAGCATGCACGCATGCATGGGTGTACACATGCACGCACACACACACACACACACACACACACACACACACACACACGTTTCTCATCATGTTGTGGATCTGGGGTCTCACCTTCTTACTAAAATTGTTTTGTATTTTAACTATGTTTGTTGTTGTTTCTGCCCTCTTTGCCTTCAGTGGGGTAGAACAATACACAACTTTTTTGATGGAAGAAATAAGCAAAACCGTCAGCCCCTCTTGAGTTGCTTGGGGAACTCTATTCCCATCATCTTCTGATCTGCCGCCACACCCGCTGCTAAAAGCACCCTGTAGAATGAAAGAGGCCACATGTCAGAAGCGAGCTTACTAAATTTGTCGGATGCTGTCACCATTCTCTCACCTGACCATCTTGGGCAGCACCGACAAAGACCTTTATTATGATCTTGTTGGACACTCTAACTGCTAGGAAACAGACACCCCTGACCCCCAACTTGGAACAAGTTTCATTTAACATTTTTTGACTTATGTTTTTAAATGTCCTATACCTCTGGTGACCCCTGGTCCCAGCTTCCACTTATCTTCTTTATAAATCCCTCAAAAAGAAGCAGGAAATCAAAAGACTGCCACCAAGGAAGAGGAAGCTGATAATCTTTGAATCTAGGAGATCCAAGGACACAAGCTCTTAGCCCTTAAGGTAAAGATTCCAGGATTAACAATGGTTCCATGGACATGAGGACCCAAATCTGAGCACCTTTTTGAAATAGTGTTGATGATGGAATCTTGGCTTGAGAATACTTCAGTTTCTTTGTGTGTATCAGTCTTTCTGTATGGCCAATATTTGAAGCTATGCACAGCTGTTCTGTGAATGCTACTTGCTACTTCCTGAACAGGTGGCCATCTCTGACTCACCCTCTGTGCCCTTCCTTGGTCACCAGGCTGTTCTTTGTACCAACAGGACACAAGGCAGTACTACTCACAATTGAGCCACCATCTTTCTTTACAACTGAGCCTTTGCCCCCTCCTCTGAATGTGGCTACTGCTCAGCAAATATGCACCGATTTATTTCCAACCTCATTCTCAAACTTTGGAAATTTTAATGGATGTTAACACATTAAAAGAAGAAGTGACAGTTTTATTGATTTGTTGTTGATAGCATGATGTTTTAAATATGTATGCATACAGAGCTGAAGAGACGGCTCAGAGGTTAAAAGCATGTACTACTCTAGCAGAAGACACAAGTTTGATTCCCAACACCCATGTCAGATAACTCCCAATTCCCAATAAATTCAGCTCTTGAAGGGCAGGGGGCAGATGCTTGTGTTCTCTGTAGTACCTGTACTTATTTGTACGCATCCACAGACAGGCACAGTTTTAAAAATAAAGAGGAAAATGGATACATGAAGCTAACTAACATACTTCACATACCTATGTTTTGTGTGTGTGACAGACAGATGAGACTCCACATGGATGAACTACTGCCACATGTGGATTCACCAAGTTTTAGAGGTGGTATTTATATACAGTTAGGGTTGGGAACCACAGGTCATATGCAGGCAACTCATTTTAGTATTTAGTTAGCTATGCCTATTTATGCTTCTCTGTCTTGTGGGTACATGCGCTGTCACTTCTGTGATTTCCTCAACTTCCCTGGTCAGTTTCTGCTGAATGTTGTGAGATTCCCCCATTTGATGATGTTATTGCTACCTGTTGCTATTTGTTCTTTTACTTGGAAGCCTCAGCTGGGGGACACTCTGCTCTGCCTCAGACTCTCTATTGGGAACTCCAGCTGAGTGCCTTAAAGGGATGTTCACAGTTGATTTCTGATAGTTGTTTTGAGTACCTGATTTGATGAAGTTTTGCTGTCTATCTATCTATCTATCTATCTATCTCTCTATCTATCATCTATCATCTATCTATTATCATCTATCTTTCTGTCTATGATCTATTTATTAATTTATTATCATCTGTCTATCTATCTATCTATCTATCATCTATCTATTATCATCTATCTTTCTGTCTATGATCTATTTATTATCATCTGTCTATCTATCTATCTATCTATCTATCTATCTATCTATCTATCATCTATCTGTCTATCATCTACCTACCTACCTCTCTACAGTCATCTGCTATGTATTCCTTTACTTTGGCTTGCTATATGCTCAGTAAACTCACTTATCACAACTGAATGTATGGTTATCACAGATCATTCTCTGGGCCATACAGCACAATACCTAATCAGTGTTAGGTACAAGGCTGAGAAGGCTAGACAAATATTTTGATATACATCTCTGAAAGTAGTAAAATCAATGGTTTGGTTTTTAATTTTTTTGTATTGTTTTTCAATGTTCCATACACTGGAGCTATGAAGGTGAGACCAGTAGCAGCCAACAGGATTAGAATCATTGGTTAAGAGGTTGACTTGGATAGAATCCCGTGTGGTTGTTGAGATGCATGCTAAGGTAGAGTGGTAATGTGAGATATCCTCCACAGGTCCGTATGTTTGAACACATGGTTCCCAGCTAACGGTAATATTTTGGGAGATTGTGGAACCTTGGAATGTGGGGTCCACATGAAGAAAGTTAGACAACTGCAAGAGGGTGTTGAGTCTTGAAGTTTATATCCTAGACCAGTACATAGTTTTAGTCTTCTCTTAGTCTCTCTCTCTCTCTCTCTCTCTCTCTCTCTCTCTCTCTCTCTCTCTCCTACTGATTCATTGAGATGTGAGCAAACAGCCTCATGCTCATTCCATCATGCATTTCCTGACATAATGGATTGTACTCTCTGGCTGTGAGCCTATGTAAACCTTTCCTTCAGTTACTTCTTCTTAGGTATTTGGTCACAGCAATGGTAAAAGGAAGTAATGGAGGTTTCCTATGGTTACTTAAAGAGGCTAGTGGGAAATGAAAGTGGGTTGTGATTTTGTAAAAGGAGGGGTCCCTGAAGATGAAGAAGCTCAAATACCCATGCTGCCAGACTCTGCAGGCCCCCTATGGTTCACAGGCAGCAGGGAGAAGCTGAAACATCTCCCTCCATTACAACTTGGAGGGGTTGCCTGTAGCTTTCCTGCTGTAAGACTAGAGAAAGTATATGAGGCATATACATGACAGTACATGTGTCTGATAGGGCATCGACATGGGAAAATTCAGATGCGCATGGCTGTGTGTGTGCCTAACCCAGTCAGCATCTTCCTGCCCTCTGCTAGCAACTCTTTGGCCCATTCTTCTGCTCTCAGCACTGCCTGGGAACATTTGGAAAATCACAGAAGATATCCCTTAGTTGCTTGCTGTGTCCTTCCCATAGTCTTCATCTTTCCTTGGGTATTTGATTCTTCTACCCCAGAGCTCTTGGAATCCCTTGAATCTTGGTTTCTTACCATTTAGCAATGCCAACTGGTGAGAATTGGCTTTATAAATAAATCCATAGGGTGGTGTACTTTTTCTGATAAAGCATTTGTAGCTTATCAAATGAATAAACTAACATTTCCTGAGTTCCTAACACATTTCAGCCTCTGTAGTGGTGGGGAATTATTCCCCAATTAGATGAAGAAGATGACTGAAGGGCCAGGTCTCCTGCACCCCAGCAGCTATGACACACAGGCAGTGGCTACCTCCTCCTCTCATACAGGGAGACCTATGTGTTGCTTCCTCATAGGCCACATGCTGGTCTCCATTTCCAAATGTTATTCTGAGTAAACCCCAGAACCTCACTGTAGATTTCTTTTCTTCTCATAAACATCCATCCTTTTCTTTGGTCCCATCTTCTCTTACTGGGTAAGAGTAAGAGAGTTGTTCTCTAACAAGGCCTCTGACTTAAAGACTGAGGCATGGGAAAGATCAGTTTGTAGTAAGGCTTGCCTTGTTCACAAGTGGCCCCATTTAATCCCAAAGCACCTCCTATAAGCACTGGACATGATATTAATCCACCCATAATATCCAGCCATATGCAATACCACATTCTACTCATGATATTGCTCTTCCATGTGTAATCTATTTGCCTGCAGGTATTCATAGGTTCCTACCTAACCAAGTTATGTAAGGATTTGATGAGATAATACAGGCCTTGAACAGAGCTCAGCACATAGCAAGCACTCCACACAAGTCCTGTCTCTTGCCATCACATTCCCTTCAGAACAGGTATTTGATGACCCAGTGCTCTTCAGGCTACCTCCATTAGTTCCCGCCCACTCAGTTGCTACTATCCCATCCTCCGTCCCCAAGTGTCCCTTATTCCTTCTTTCACAGAGTTTCCATCAATGGAGGAAGGGCAGCATTAAGAATAGGCATAGAACTATTTTAAGAATTCATAGTTATACAAATTATTTCTATTGCTTTCATAGCCATCACCAACTGTAATCACATTCTCAGCATCTCTAAGCATGGGACTTCTAATGACAATGGCATCTGAGGCACTGGGCCAGTGGGAGCCTCCAGCCTTCACCTTGCTTCTTGTCACTTAGGATTCTGTGAGATGGCACTGGACACCACAGGATCTTGTTAGGCCTGGTTTGTCTGAACTAAGCTGTCATTGGAAATGTAATCACCTCCAGAAATCAGGGAGCACTGCCTCATTAATTCCAGCCCAGATGTGATGTCACAAAGCCTGGCAACATTCAGGTGTGATGCTCTAAACAGCTACTTAGGATGCCTGTCTGCAGCTAAGGAGAGAGGAGAGAAATGCAGTAGCTTGTCTTTGAGATCCTAAAAGTAATTTATCACAACATAATGAGAGTCAGAGGGAACTTGATTTTGTAACATAAAACAAAAGTGACATATAAACCTTCAGAAAGGGTAGAAGAGGCATGTAGAAGGATTGCTTTGGGAATATTTATTCATAGAGTGGATTTGGAATAAATGCACAATTACAGTTTAGAAGACAGTTTAGTCAGCAAAGTGCCTGCCAGGCAAGCATGAGGACTTGAGCTGCATCTTCAGAACCCACAATATTTTAAGTAGTGGTATGCTTGTAATCCCAGTGCTTGGGATGTGGAGACATGCCAATCCCTTGGGCTCACTGGTCAGCCAATCTAGCCTACTTGGTGAGCTCCAGGCCAATGAGAAATCCTCTGTCTCAAAAAAAGGTAGTTGGTGCCTGAAGAATCATACCTGAGGTTGATCACTGTCTTTTACACTCACCCACACACATGCATATACATGAAAATATACACATGGGAGTGAGCACAGACACTGAAACACATAGAAATGTGTTATTATGGAAAAATAAATAATTTCTCAGGTACTTTTGAGTCTATATGTCTCTTACTATTTTTTTCTTTTCTCCTGTTTCTTCTTCTTTTCTCTCTGGGGTGCATCCTCCTTAGTGTAGATAGTGGCATCCATCTATTTATTGAATGAGAAAACAAAACAGACCTACAGAAAGACAAGCCAGATCTGTGGGAGGCCTGCTCCGACCTTTTAAAGGGTTCCTATGAGAAGGAGAGAGGAATAAGAAATTTGTAGATAGAAAGGTAGCAGAGACAAGACAGACAGAAACACAGGATAGCTTCAGGAGGACCTGGATCAAAATCCACCAGCTTCTTTTGTCTCTTCAAAAGGGCTTTTTATGACAATGCCAAGTGGCAGGGCAAAAGACCTACCCTTTGCTAGATCAAAGCACACTGCATAGCCAAGTGCAGACCCTTCCACACACCTGGTAACCATGCACATGGTCAAGTCATCCCCTTATGCAGCCCTACTGGGTAAAGCAAGATCAGATTTCACTATCTATGAGAGCCCAGCTGGGAGACCAGCTCCCACATTTCCCCTGGAACTCTTGAGGAAAGAGGGATAAGAGATATTAGATAGAAAGATAGAGGAGGGGAAAAAGAAACACAGGATAGCCTCAGGAAGGCCTGGATCATTATCTGCCTGCCCCTTCTGTCTCTTCTAAAGGGCTATTTATAGGGATGCCAAGGGGTGGGGTAAAAGACCTCCCCCTAGCACAGCCAAATGCAGACCCTTTCCAATCACCTGATAACCACACATGGACAAGCAATTCTCTAATGCAGCTCTGCTGGTTAAAGCAAGTTCAGATCTCACTAGGAAACCTTTGTGGGCCTCCATAATTCCCCCTTCTTGATATAATGAAGGGTCTCCCAGGCCCCTTAGATAGACTGTGCCTGTCTTAGGTCATTTTTCTTGATTAATTTTACATAAATATATTCAGGAAGCTATCAAGAATAAAGTTATCTGTCTTTGGCTACCAGCCTCTGGCAAGAGGGAGTACAGAGCCTAACTCAGCTCTGGTCCAGGTCCCTACTAAGAGCTTGCAAACATCCACAGTGATCTCCATAGCTGCCACACCTCCCAGTAAAGGAGTAGAGGATAATAAAGATGGAATATCCATTTTGGAATGCGTCTAAGGTGATTTCAGCACTCTTAGCTGCATTAAAACCTTTTCCTGGATCAAAACTCTCTCCTAACAGATGTTCAATAAAATTTTTGAGAGACTATTTTGACTCCCAGGAGAAAACAATCATTTGAAATCACTTCAAAGTATCCACTCAGGTAAACAAAAACCCATGCTAATTATAAAGACACTTTTACAAACTAACTCAATTGTGGGAGTCTTATCCCTTTGAGGATGGCCTAACCCTTTCTAAACAGAAACAAAAAAGGAGTGGAAACTTTTAGGAAAAAGACAGAAAAGCTCCCCTAATTATGACACCTTCACTTAAGTTTTCCATGGGCTACTGAGACCATAAAATTATATTTTAAGCTATCATAAAAAGTATTCAAATATATCTGAAGGTAAAAGAGTAATAAAAACTTCAAGAGGCCTCTAATTTGATTGATTTGATTTACCCTTTAAAAATTAATGTTACCTAACTTGTCTGGACTAGACAGATATTGAATTTATACTTTTTTACAAACTTACATTCAACATTTATACTTTGTACATTCAATATTTACACTTTTTACATTCAACATTTACGTGTTTACATACTTATATTCAACAGAAAACTTTATAGACCTATTTTATAAACTTACATTCAAAAGGAAACTCTACAGAACTATTTTACAAACTTTAGCACATATCTAGAAGAATCTCTTAACAGAACTAACTTACATTCAAAATCAAACTCTATTAGCAAATATCTAGAAGAGATTTCTTAACAGAACTATTAACAAAACAGGAAGTACATAAATCATTTCTAAAGTTCAGAGTTCATAGTCATCTTTGATATCATTCTGAAAGTTTTCCTGACAGTTTGAAGTCAGAGCCTAATTCATCAGTGGCTCTAAGCTTGCCTGAGGATAAAATTCTCTCTTCTTAATTTTTTAAAGCTGCTTTTTAAGATTATCATGAGTGTTTCAATGATGCCAATGTTTCTCTCTTGCATTACAAGCACAACCCAAGTTTCTTATTTTTTTAATTTGCTTGTAAGTTTTTTTCTTTTTTCACACCCAAGCAATTTCCCAGTATATGGACCTCTTTCTCTAGTTTTCTAAAGGATTTCAAAATGACTTGTTGACAAATGGTAATAGCTTTTTAATTGCCTCCTGACAGGCAAGTTGTTCACCTGTTTCTAGTTCTCAAGAGGTAAGCTAACAAAGGTTGTGGAAAAAATAGCATTTTGAATGGAAAAAAACAGTTTTGGGGTACTGCAGTACTGATATCTCTTTTATGGACTTCATTTCCCAAACTGCCTTTCTCTATATAATCACACTGTTAGGAACCACAGTAGAGACTACATTTCCTAAGCTGCCTTTCTCTATGTCATCACACTGTTATGAACGACCTGTATTTCCCATGCTCCCTTTCTGGGTCCTGGTCCATTCACATGGTCTGTATTCAAGCTTTTGCTTTTACCACAGGAGGTTTTGGAGTCAAGATTTTGCTCTTCTACTATGGGAGATTTCTGTTCTCCTTGAGCTAGCACTGATAGGTGTATTTCCTTCACCTAATACTTTTCCCAGAGTGGGACATGCCCACCCACACATGCTTATGGATCAGCACTTGTTTCCCACTTTACCAGGTCAGTTGCTGTGGATATCACTCTGTATAAATAAAATACTGATTGGCCAGTGGCCAGGCAGGAAGTATAGGCGGGACAAGCAGAGAAGTGAATTCTGGGAAGTGGAAAGCTGAGGCAGAGAGACACTGCCAGCCGCCGCCATGACAAGCAGCATGTGAAGATGCCAGTAAGCCACAAGCCACGTGGCAAGATATAGATTTATAGAAATGGGTTAATTTAAGATATAAGAACAGTGAGCAAGAAGTCTGCCACAGACATACAGTTTTTAAGCAATATAAGTCTCTGTTGACTTGGTTGGGTCTGAGCAGCTGTGGGACTGGCGGGTGACAGAGTTTTGTACTGACTGTGGGCCAGGCAGGAAAACTCAAGCTACAGTCAGTGAAAGGAAATGAAAGTACTTGAAATAAAAGCCTTTTCAGCCCTTTCAGACAGATTTTTTTCACCAATAGATGCCCTTACAGAAAGAGAAAAAATCTGAGAAGGAAAGACCTGAAGAGCTTCCAGGTTTTTAGAGAAAGATTACTTAAGTTTTTCCCAAGAAAGCTTTCAGTTTTTGAGAAAAAGATTAGTAAATTTTTCCCAAGACTTCTGTTCCCTAAACTTGGCTTCATGGCCAAGAAAACTAATTCTGATGGTACGATGTTTTTATATAGTAACAATGTCAGTGGAGTGAAGAGTTTTACTTCACCTGCATCTGTCTCAGGGAAAATTCTTTCCTCTGCCATTCAGGACTTAAATTTAAGCTGTTCACAGGACAAAAGCTTCTACAGGAATCTTTTTCTGCCTGTTTTTCTCATAATAATTTTTTTATGACTCTGATTCTTCCCAGGAGTTTGCATTCATGGTCCCATAGTTGGAAAATCAAGGACAAAGTTCCTCTGACTTATTGCTTATCTTATTCTACCTTACCTTAAGTTTCTTCTTACACTATATTTCTAAGTCTACTCTTATTCTAAATTTCTTCTTACAGTATATTCCTATATGCTATCTCACATTTTTCCTTATTTTTTATAGATAGAAATTGAGAGAGAGAGAGAAAAAAAAGAAACCCAGATAAAGAGAAATATATGTTGCAGCCTCACTTTTCAACTTTGGCATTCAGCTGCCTTACTTTCACTCCTGAGAATAAAATACCATCACCTTTATTTTTAACTCCTTATCAGTCATGTCCCCCTTACACCCTCAATGCCCCCCTCTCCTTTTGCCAAGTCTCCAGCCCCTGCTCTTGGCACCATTTGTGGGAGCCCAGCTGGACGACCGGCTCCCACATTTTATGACAGGGCACTCTCGAGGAGAGAGGGATAAGAGATATTAGATAGAAGGACAGAGGAGAGAGAAACAGATAGAAACACAGGATAGCCTCGAGAGGGCCCAGATCATTATCTACCATCCCCTTCTGTCTCTTCTAAAGGGCTATTTGTAGGAATGCCAAGGTGTGGAGCAAAAGACCTCCCCCTAGCACAGCCAAGTGCAGACCCTTTCCAATCACCTGGTAACCACACACAGTCAAGCAAACCTCTAATGCAGCCCTGCTGGGTAAAGCAAGCTCAGATCTCACTAGAAAACCTTTGTGGGCCTCCACAACTAGGAAATTTCTCTGGGCTCCTACACAGATCACTGATGGACTTTTTATGCCTGGCTCTGCTCCCATCTTTCTCTTTAAATATTTCACTTGCACAGGATCCAATACTAGATTCATTCTGTGTGGTGTAGATATTAGGACCTGGTGGGCAGCATAGCCCATAGTCCTGGCTTTTTTTTTTTTTACTTGAATATAACTTCTTGCAGGAAGCATAAAAAGTAGTCGAGGAACTATGTTTTATCAACAACAACAAAACCACAAAATCTGGTGTACAATGAAGGGGTTGCTTAATTTTCAGAAGATCATTTACTACACAACCCATGTCTTGGCAGGGAGGATGGAACACTGGTATGGAGGCTGAGAACTTGAGAAGTGAAGTTTCTGCCCTGACTATTACTGCCCTGGTGTCAGTAGGACAGGAGTGCTCTGAGGCAGGTCTAGTTTCAGTGTTTGGAATGTCGACTGGTCAAGGCTGCGTGGCCTGGTACCACAAGTGTGGACAGAGGTATGTTTCCAGTGGCTCAGGATGGTGGTACATTCAAAAAGTTATTGGTTATTTAGAGACATATATAGGCACCAAGATCGTGTGTTTAATCTCCAATCTGATGACTTAATATTTCTTTCAAAAATCCAGGTCTTCTATACTTACCCAGGAGGCACTATATGCAGTGAAATCTTGGTTTTTTTGTGTGTGTTATGATGGACAAATGGGTGGATAGATGCTAACATCAATTTAAAAACCTTGCCAGTATATTTAGAAGAAAAAAATGATCCTGAATCATGAGGATTGACTGGGCCTAGAAAGAGGTTGAAGAAAAGTGGGGGAGGCCAGCTCTCTGGTTTTCCAGGATTCCTATGAGGAGGAGAGAGGGGTAAGAAAATATTAGATAGAAAGATAGTGAAGAGGAGAAAGACAGAAACACAGGCTAGCTTCAGGAGGACCTGGGTCAATACCCAATGGCCTTTTCCATTTATTCAAAAGGACTTTTTATAACAATGCCAAGGGACAGGGCAAAAGACCTCCCCCTTGCTAGATCAAAGCACATAGCACAGCCAAGTGTAGACCCTTCCAAACACCTGGTAACCACACCCGTGGTCAAAGCATCTTGGTAAAGCAAGCTCAGATTCTCTGACCCTGAGTAATTTGATCCTCCACAAATTCCCCCTTTTTAATAATATAAAGTGAAGGTACAGAGTTTAACTCTATGCAGCTCTGAATCAGCTTCCCACTAAGAGCTTGCAAATAGCTGGAACAATCACAGCAATGCTCCTGCTCCCACAGCTATGGCTACCACAGTTCCCAGTAAAGGAGTAGAGGATGATAAACATAGAATGGCCTTTTTGAATGGGTCTAAGATGTCTATAGCAGCCTCAGGTGCATTAAGCCCTTTTTTAAACCAATAAACTCTTGATGCAATTGCATCAAATAAATTTGTAAACTCCTGATGCAACCACATCAAACATAAAGACTCCCTTAGCTTCACCAAACCACGGTTCATTAATATCAGCAGGTTAACATAATTCTAACATGAATATTATGATACATAATTACAATTCTTATAAACTTGCATCCAAAAGTAACCTCTATACACTTCATATACTGTAGCAAACATCCAAAATCAATTTCTTAATATAACTATTTACATTTCATAGACTTTAGCAAACATCCAAAAGCAATTTCTTAATAGAACTATACAAAACATAGGGCATATTAACATAGCCTAATATTAATCCACTTAAGGGACAAGAAAATATTTTTTTAATTAAAGGGATTGAGGAATATTAACTCCCCCTTTTCTTTATAATTTTCTAAGCAGCATCTCGAGCCTGGGTAGGAAACAACCAAACTTCTCCATTTAAACAGTGCTATTTTAAACACAAAACAATTCATGAATCACCACAGTTAATAAAACATATATGCATATACAAAACAGTTCATAAATCATCACAGTTAATAGAGTATACATGCATAAGTAAAGTCAAAATTGTCACATTACAATTGAATCACTCCTGTCCATCCCATTTCTTAAGTCTGAAAAGTTCAAAAAATCGGTTCTGATACCAGTTTTAATGTTCAAATGAAAGCTTTGTGATACCAGTCTCAAAGTTCTACTGAAAGCTTTCTGATACCAGTCTTAAAGTTCCAAATACGAAGAAACCCACAACCAAAAACTTTTTGCAGTTCCCCTGAATGCAACAATTCAGTTCAATCAGTCTCTGAAACTTTTGTTCTCACCTCTCAGCTTCACTTTACAGTCTATGACCTTCTCCTAAGGCAATTTTGCTCCAGGACAAAAGCTATTAGCTTCACAATTTGCTCCACCATAGCTGGCTGGTGCAGAATCCTCTGCGAAAGAGACCTTCTTACAGTCAGCAAACAGAAACTTCATGGCTGTGGTTGCTGGCTTTCACAGTCCCAGTCTGTCTATGCCTCCTGCACTGGCTCACCTACTTAGAGACCCCCCCCCCATGTCCTGAGGCCCTGAGGGTTCTCTCCTGCCTCATGCTGCATGGCTGAATGCCACCCTGTTGCTAAGAACTACGATTATCAAGCAGCCCTTCTGAGTCTAGGAAGAAACCCAGCCACAGCCAGTCATGGTTGCTGTACCCCAGCTCCCATTACCTGCCTTGTTGCCTTGCTTGGAGCACTCAGAGTCCAAGAAGCCTCTGTGGGCTGCCCTGCTTGCAGAGGCGGCATCTCTGCTTGGCTCCTCACCATGGCTTCCTCTCAGCAGAAAACTTGTAGACCCTCACTGCTCATGCTGCTTTCTCAGCATCTGCTGCCTCTGCGATGATGCCTCTGAGGGTCTCAGCCACCGACGCCTGGCTGGGGCAGCTGCTCTTGGACAATAGCTCTACAATAGTCTACAATAGCTGCATGGCCTGGATGCTGCTTTCTGAATCCCAGGTCCTGTCTGTGTTCTGGGGGTGACAGGGTGGGGGAAGGGGAGAACTACTCTTACCCTAAGTGACTTTCTTATTAGACCTTCATTGTATCCCTAGACCTAAAGCTTATTCTACCCTAGTATACCTAAGCCTACACTTCTCAAACTAAACTTCACCAAACTTTTCTACAACTTTAGAGAGAGAAACAGAGAAACATAGACAGAGACAAAGAGAGATACTTGCTACAGCCTAACTTTACTTTGCTTTATTTATATACAGTTTTTGCTCCCAAATAACAAAATACCGCTGCCTTAACCTGAATTCATAACCAGACATGCCCAGCTGCTTCCACGGTGTTCCCTACTCTCATGTATTTTCTCTGTACCCAAGTCCCTGTTCAGGAGTCATCTGTGAGAGGTTTCCCACCTTTTCCAGAGTTCCTCTGAGGAGGAGAGAGGGATAAGAAAATATTAAATAGAAAGATAGTGAAGAGGAGAAAGACAGAAACACAGGCTAGCTTCAGGAGGACCTGGGTCAATACCCAATGGCCTTTTCCATTTATTCAAAAGGACTTTTTATAACAATGCCAAGGGACAGGGCAAAAGACCTCCCCCTTGCTAGATCAAAGCACACTGCACAGCCAAGTGTAGACGCTTCCAAACACCTGATAACCATGGCCCTGGTCAAATCATCCCCTTATGCGGTCCTGCTAGTCAGATTCTCTGACTCTGAGTAATTTGGGTCTACACAGGAAAGTCAATGCTAAACACCAGGTTAGAGGGATCAAACCAAAGAGATGAATTAGGTATTTAGTCAAAATGTGAGAGGAATCCAGCAGAAGAATTTTAAGTTATATTTGACATCATCACACAAGAAAATATATTGAATTGGAAATTTAAAAACATTCAGAAACAGTGTTTGTGCTAAGGAATCCCATCTTGGCATTGATGCCTGGCTTTACCTGCAATAGGGGATACACTGAGAGAAGACCAGAGTTTTAATGGATATGCTCAATCTATAGAGCTTCAGACCTAGTGTCTCACTAGGGAAGCAGAAGTCTGTGGTGCTTGGGAAGCTGGAGTGGGTGGAAATACAACCATGTCTAGTGACATGAGGGCAGGGGGACAAGCTGCCCTAGAGCCTTGATTTTCTGAAATGGGTGGCCAATATTTCTAGATATCAAACCAAGTTGCTGAGCTTACTTACATTTAGGCTCAGCATTTCCATGGAAGTAAGACCCTCACTGCACTGTCTCTGAGCTGGGGCTTTGCCAAATGGGAAGAACAACAATATGGAGCTTCATTTGCACTTCCAGAAGAGTGACAGGCATGGACAGTGTTGTTTATCAAGCAGTTGCCCGTCTATAATAGCTGCTGTGCTTGACAATATTAATATGATTAATAATTATATCCTCTACTAAATTTCCTTGTTTTTCCTGGTTCTGTTAATGAAGAATAAAAGAATCAGAACAACTTTAAAAAAAGACTTTGGAACATAGCAATAAAAGGACTCCTAATGACATACTCATATACCTATGGATCAAATTGTCAGCCCTCATAGAAGAGTCTTCCTTCAGTAGACAGTAATTGACAAAGAGATACACAACCAGACAGTGTGCAGAGAGTGAGAGACTTTGGAGCACCCAGCCCTGAATGGGATGTGTTTATCAAACCCCTCCCCTCAGGACTCAGGGATCTATGTGTGAGAGGAGGTAGAAAGATTGTAAAAGCCAGAGGTGATAGATGACTCCACAAACAGTGTCTTCTGAACACAACAGGACTGATGTGATGAACTCACAATGGCAGCACACACAAGGCCTGTATAGGTTCAAACAGACAAAACCCCAGCACTGAGGAGAAGTGGACACAAATTTCCACTCCTAACCAGGAAGCTATTTGATATTGATAGATACAGGGAAAGAGAAATCAGTTCTCTTTAATGGAGTGTCACTGGGTACATCAGTCACATTCCAGGGCAGGGCCCATGCCCAGGAGAAGTTGGCACACCAAAATGGGCTCCATGTTTTGTTTTGTTGTGGGCTTTGTGTTCTGGTGTGATTTTTTTTGTTGTTTTATTGATCTTTCAGTTTGTCTATTTGATATTTTACTTTTGTTTTTTGATTTTTTTTTGGTGTTGTTTTTCCTTTTTTTTAAAGAGAAAGAACATGAAGTTAGGTAGGTAGAGAAGTAGAGAGGATCTAGAAAGAGTTGAGGAGAGGAAAGACTATAATCAAAATATATTATATGGAAAGAATTAAATACAAAATCTAAAAAGAAAAAAAAAGTAATTTGAAAACGTAGGAAAAAAAAGACCTAAACCTTTGTTGGGGCTGTTGATACAGCTAAGTTGGTAGAGAACTTTCCTGGCATGCTCAAAGCCCTGGGTTTGATTCCCAGCACCACATAAACTGGGTGTGGTTGTCCAGATGTGTAATCCTAGCACTCAGTTCCAAGAAGTATCACCCTGGTCCACTTACCTCTGCTATCTGCCCTGCAGCTTACACAAACAGTGTCTACGTCTCTTACACACTCACTTTCTAAGAATGTACCTCATATGTCAAAAGCAAGGCAGGCTTCTGAGAGGGTAAGTTCTCACAGCCGTGGGACCCACGTGCAATTTGGATTCACTCTGCTTGTCTGCTTATCCCTTCGTGCTGATTTCCTGATATGAGTTTGTTAGTTTGCTGGTTTCCTCCTTGGCTGAGTCTCTGGCTGACTAGAGGCTTTCTCGGGTGACTTGAACAGACCCCGTGCTTTAATTTGGGGTTTGGACATCCATCGTCTATTTCATCCCTCTCTCTTGTCATTGCTGGTGTTGCAATCAATACAAATAACATCCCAAGGCCTTTGGCTGTAGGCAAACGAAGCAGCATAAATCAATGAACTATTGCATTCTATGGCACATACTCGGGTACTGTGTAATTCCATTTTCTGGCTCCCAGAGCTCTCCTAACAGACTCCAAGACTTAGGTTAGAAATCTCCTTGCCTTTCTTAACTTAGCTCATAATGATCTCATGCAGAAATTTGGACTTCTGGGAAAAGATAGTTGAGCAATGAGAGTTATGGGGTTGCCTCAGCCTTGACGAAATCTGGACTGTATGTGGTGTGACAGAATGGAGCCATATCTTTCTAAAAGTCATTGATTTGATCCACCAGCATAAGAAGTATCGTTCGGGTCCCTTTGTACTAGATTTAGCATTCATTCCAAATTTCTGCAATCAGGGCTAAGAGATGGCTCAGTTAGTCAAGTGCTTGCTTTATAAGTATGAGGATCTGAATTTGATCCCACAGAATGTATCTGGGTGTGGTGTTAATCCCAGCACTTGGGAGGCAGAAATGAATAGTTCCCTGAGGCTCCCTGGCTAGTCAGGCTAGCCTACTTGGTGAGCCACCGGCCAGGATAAACAAGATGGACTGCACCTGAGAAATTATTTTCAAGGTTGACCTCTGACCTCAACACATGTGCACAAACACCTGCATATACAAGTGTACACACACACACACACACACACACACACACACATACACCACAGACATACACACAGACACACATGCATGTGCACACACATACATACATGTGCATGTACACATACACATGTGGATTTCTGCAGTCAATACCCAGCAATATAAGTTTTAATTGTACTTCTTAAAGATTTATTTTATTTTTAATTTTATATATATGTGTGTGTGTGTGTGTGTGTGTGTGTGTGTGTGTGTGTTTCTGGGAAGGGGAGCATGTGTACCTGAGTGTCGATATCTGTAGGGCCAGGAGTATTGTACTCCCCTGGAGCTGGAGTTAGAGGTGGTTGTGAGCCAGACATGGGTGCTAAGAACTGAACTGGGGTCCTCTGTAAGAGCAGTGTGCTATCCTCACCCCTGAGCCATCTCTCCAGCACCTAGGAAGCTGAAGTGACATATTTTGGGGTGGCATGCCATTCACAACACCACCAGCAGATATGGAACAGGGAAGCGCTTGCAGGCAGGGTGTAGGGTGAATGAGTGGGAATCACAACCACAGCAAGGGGGCTCTGGGGTTAGCAGGAGCTGAGGAGGCCAAATGGGCTTAGAGATTCCATGAGCCTGGAGGAGAAGACGGGGAGCAGAAGAGCATCCCCACATGAGATAGGGAGAGCGGCACCGTCTCCACACAGGCAGTCATAATGCGGTTGAATTCCTGTTCCCACCACTTCTAGAGACCGTAACATTGTAAAAAAAAAAAAAAAAAGCCAGTGCTTACACAGTATAAAAGACTGTGTGCTTCTCTTCAATATCAGAAAATATCCCTGTCCATTTTTTTTTCAGTTTTTTTCAAATTGAAATGGATTTTTCACACTGTATACTTTGATTACAATTTCTCTATATCCACACCTTTTCTCTCTTGGTTCTTTCTGAACACAACACCATTAGCACAGGTACTAAGATCAACAATGACTATATGGGACGTCATAAAACTGAAAAGCAAGGAGTAGCTGGTTTTAGGTTGTGGGATGGTTTCAATTTAAAATATGAATCTGACCTGACCTCACTGAGGACAACTTATAGATTAATAAAAATGGGTTAATTTAAGATATAAGAACAGATAGCAAGAAGCCTGCCACGGCCATGCAGTTTATAAGTAATATAAGTCTCTGTGTGTTTACTTGGGGGACACGAGTGGGAGAGATTTGTCCCGATTGCCAGCAGGCCGGGACACAGGAAAACTTCAGCTACAGAAATGTCTTCTGAATGGAAACATTTCCTCCAGGAAGGAGGGGTCAGGCTCATGAGACCCAGAGAGCAAACAGCCTTTTAGTCTGCTTTCCCCATTTAGCAAAAATGCTTTTGGGATTCATGCACATTATTGCCCAAGCCATTAATTCCACCCTTGGTATTGCTGAGTAATGTCCCCTATGCAGGTACAACAAGTTGTTGACCCATAAAACAACCCAATGAACAGTCTAGTTGCCTTCAGTTTGTGGGTATTATTAATAAAGATGCTGTGAGCATGTAAGATTTTATGTGGTCACGTATTTGTAATGAGATATGGTTATATTCATAAATTTTTATAAGTAGGTCTTTTCATTCTTTACATATTCTAGGAGTAGTTTGTGTATATATATTATGTTTTGTATTAACTTTGCATCTTACTGTCATAGTGAACCTTTTAATGTTAGAGTTAATTTTATTATTAATTCCACAGGTTTTCAGGTTTACTACATTCTGTAGCTAGAGGTGATTTCACTGCCAGTGTTCATATTCATTTGCTTTTGCTTTCTGTAGTCTGATGACATGAACTAGTACCTCATAATAATGTTAATCTGGGGAGAAGGAAGTGAGCCCCTGACTTTGCCTCTATGTTTAGGATTTCTCATTCAGTAGCATGCTATCTTTAGATCTTTGGCCATCATTTATTTTAGTTTTTTAAGATTTTCAATTTAAATATTTTGATTATGTGTATCCATGTGTGTCTGTGTCGGGACATGTTAAGGGAGTGCAGATGTCTGCAGAAGCTAGAAGTGGGCATTCAGTTCCCTGGTGATGGAGCTATAGTCACTTGTGAAACACCCCACATGGATGGTGGGAACAGAACCTGAGTCCTCTGGAATGGCAGTACATACTTGTAACCACTGAGTCATCCCTCCAGCCACTTACTTTATTTCTTAGTGCTTGGGATCACAACTAGAGCTTGCACTTCTAGGCATGAATTCTATCACTGGACCACTTCTCTGGCCCCCTTCATCCTCAGTATAGTGAAATGCTCATCTATTCATGTTTTCTCAAGATTTTAAATCAAGCATGACAATATTTGTTTAAGCTTTAAGTTGAACCTTACTAATATGGTGTATGATATTTATAAAATTTTAGTTACTCTTTGAATCTCAAGCACAAAGCTCACTTGAACATAGTGCATCTTAGTGTAGTTTTAGAGTATGTTTGCTGAAATTTATTTAAGAGTCTATGTCATTGTTTTCATCACCTTGGTCTGTAAATTCTCTCTTACACACTCTCTCCAACTCTCTCTCTCTTGCTGATTTATCAATTTTTAGTTCCTCGGGCTTTCAAAAAAGATTTTTTTTTTACAGATTTTCCTTCCCTTTTAATGCTTAGAAACAATGTCTATGAAGAAAAGCTACATGGTCTTTCTTTTTTTCTTGAAAATTTAACACAGATGAACATGAAATGTTCTTGGGGAGCTATTTCATCTTGGCTCCTTCCTTATTCCCTCGGCTTTTCCTCCATGGAATGGATAAAACGCCATTTTGGAAGAAAACTTTGTGAACTAGAAAAACACACAAAATCCTTTCATGTAACGGTATGTATTCTATTATATAGGGCTGTCTATTACACACTTTGCATGCAGCCTGAGTTGGACTAATTACATTGTACTGATATTTGTACATTCATACAGTGATTATTAAAACTCGAGTTGATGAAGGGATTATTCGATATGACTTACATTTCCCGTCTCACCCCTTGGGAAGTAGAGACAGCGGGGTTGTCTTAGGATCTGACAGGAGCCCAGCACGGGTACTGACGGGGCAAACACTCAATAAGTCCTTGACTGCTGTGACTGCTGCTGCTACTGCAGGTCCCCCTTTCCCAAGGACTCCCCAGGACACTGCCCCCAGTGCAGGCTGCACTGCCTTATTACCAGCAGGAGCCTGGGGACAGCGGCCCTAGAGAACAAGGAGATCGTCCAGTGTCCTCCTGTATTGGGATCTATTTCTGGTTCTCTGTTTCACCTCCTAAGGGCCAGCTCTGAAGCCATAAGCCCTGAACCCTGAGCAGGTAACAAGAGGAAAGGAGATGCCTAAGCACAATGACTCTTCTGGACCGAGGTTGTAATGACAGACTTCCTTCCATGCTTGGAAAAGGACACAGAGCCCCTAGCTATTCCTTCCCTTGAGCCCATACTGATTGGCAAGCTCAGCCTGCCCTTATTTGAACACACACACACACACACACACACACACACACACACACACTATACATACACACACCACACATAACACACATAACACACATACACACACACACACACACACTCCTCACAAGGCAATAGGCCTCTATCCTTATTCTTTTACCACCCCAGACTGTGAAGACTCCAGGCAGGTCCTGGGCTTTAAGGGGAAACTAGACCCATACTTTCAGGAGACACTTAGAGCCTGTGTGCTGGGATATCAAGGACACAGAAAACAGAGGAGTGGAAAAAAGGAAGGGGCCAGGTTGTTTTCAAATTCATTCTTACTCCTGGAGGAAGAGGAGGCAGTGCTGAGGCTCAGGAGGAAAGAGGAGAAAGCTACTCCAGACCAGAAAATGAATATCCATCTTCTCTTAGTTATCATTTTTGGTTCTGGTTGCTAGATTTGCTACTGATGAGTAAGATAAGTCCCACACATGGAAATGGTCCTTTCATGGTAAACCACATAGGTTGTTGGTATATAGGTCAGTAGAAGAGGTACATGCTTGGGAAATATGAAGTCCCAGTTTTAACCCCTATCCCCACCAAAAAAAAGCACAAAAATCAGATAAATATCACAACAATAAAAACAAACTGATAACACAGCATAGAGGAAAGGCACTATTTCAGTGTCAAACCATTGCCTGGGGAAGCAATGCTTTATTTGAAAAGCTATTTTGAGTATGATTTGTTAGTGACACTTGATTTATTGTACTTTATTTTACTACGAATCAGTCCAGCCAGCCTTATCAGAGTCAGCATTTCCAGGGGGTCCTAAATATCTAACCATGTCTGCACGAAAAATTTCTATATACATGCACACATAAATCTGCACATATGTAGACACATGCACATAAATGTATGTGCACCCTGTGTGCAGGTATACACACATACTCACATGTAAGCATGCATGCATGCACACAGGTACACTTAGATACTCTTTACAACCCAGCACCTACCCTCCCATAGCCTTCTCTAAGGCTCTGGCTCTCAGCATTTAGGATCAGGAGAACCAGTCCCTGAAGCTCAGCTGCTTCTGAGTCTTTAAGCCCCTGCAGGCAAAATTCCCTTTGAAGCCTTTGTCTCACCTCCGGCTCACTTCTTGACCACCCTCCCTGTTGGCACACAGGCTGAGAACTCAGTGTGTCATCTGATGGCCCTGTCATTTTACACACAGCAGTGGGGACTTGGCCACTGAACTCTACCTCCCCCTAGAAGAACTTTCATGCTGAGACCTTTAACTTTCCTCTTTTTAAAACTATTTGCAGCACCAACTAGAAAACCTCTTTCTTCCCGCTTTTAAGGAGAATCCCAAAGAAAACTCAACATTTCATACCAGCTCGCACTCTGCCCACCTCCACTCACCGTGTGATATCTCCGCAAATACAGTTTTTCTCTCACCATTACCATGCAGAGAAGACGGGATAGGATTCGGCTTTCCCCATCCAGCCTGGCTATCCCTGTGACTGCTACCCAAATCTAACCCCTGTGGGTACACATGAAGAGCTCAGCTCAGTCCCCAAACACCAACCAGACCTCCTCTTTTTTTCTCCCCTTCCTTCCTTCCTTCCTTTCCTCCATCTGTCCATCTTTCTTTCCTCCTCTTCCTTCTTCCTTGTCTCCATTTTTCTTCTCTCTTCTTTTCCTCCTTCCTTCCTTCTTTATTTATTTTGAGATGGAGGTCTTACTATGACCCCCCCACACACACACAAGCCGATTTTTTTAATCTGTGAGCATCAATGTAACCCTCCTGCCTCAGTTGCTCTGACATGGGGAGTACATGCATGTGCACAGTCCAGCCTTAGCCTTTTCTTTCAAAGACACCGCCCCCCCTCCCGCTCTCTGTCTCTGCCTATTTTGCCTGCCAGCAGCAGTCACCACTGCCCCCATTTGGCATCCACCTCTGTGAGGTCATCTTCTCACCGCTGGCTGTTTCCTCGGCATGTAAACTCTCTGGCAAGTGACTCAATGTTTACGACCATACTAACCTATGAGGATCACGGTGTGGAAGAACGAAGCCCTTGCCGGCGCCAAGCTAAGTGTAGACATGTTCTTGGGAGGGGGACAGGGAGAGGGAGCCGACGGTACAATGACGGGATACCTGTGTTGGGGAGAGACCTCTCTTCAGTCTTGGCACGACAGCTAGTCCAGACAGGAAGAAAATGACAGGCGTGTTCAGTCTAGCTCGGGCTATTGCTTGGAGGAGGAAATGGAGCCGACTTGTCCACAAGCCAGGACAAACACGTTCCCCAAAGCCAGTGCAAAGTGTAAGGTATGTACAAGGACAGCTCTGCAAAAGAAACATCTAATATTGCTCCCCAGGGGCTGAATGAAGCATGCACACTAAAAAACCCATCTTTCTCCTAGACCTAGAGAGAACAAAATGAAGTCCCTTTTGATATGGGGGCTGTGGTGGTTATACGTCAACTTGGCAGCATCTGGAATCTCCTAAATGAAGCTGTGGGCATGTCTGTGAGCGGGTTTCCAGGTTGGGTTGAAGAAAGAAAGCCACCCCTGAATGTGGATGGTACCATCCCATGGGCTGTGGGGCCAGACTGGATAAAAAGAAGAAAGCCAGCGGAGCATCAGCATCCATCTTCCTCTGCTCCCCGGTGCGGTGCAGTGTGAATGGCTGCCTCACGCCTCCGTTACCACACTTTCTCCACCATGACGGACCATATTCTCAAATGGTGACCTGAGAAAACTCTTCCTTTCTTAAAGTGCTTTGGTCAGGTATTCTGTTAAAGCAACAAGAAAATGAAATAACGCAGAGGGGAGGGTGCTAAGGATAGGAATGAGCAGACGGGTGGAGTGAATCAGTGAGATGTTGTAACCAGCTCTAAGGCCAGTGAGATCACATGTTTTGTCTGCACCACAGCTCACGTGTGCACGAGCATGAGACACAACTCATCATTTTGTCTAGAACTATCATAGTTTCTTCCTTGTGGGGGAGAGGGGTCTTCTGACCGGCTGAAGGGAGTGATCACTTGGAATCTCATTGATTTCAATTCTAATCGAGTCTGGTCACTTAAACAGCCCCTTCAGTTGATGATTTAGCCATCAAAAATTGTGGATCCTGACATCACTGTATCCCTCTCTGGGAGTTGGTAACTTGTGAGATGTTCTCAGTGAATGGTGTTTCTGATAACAGTAGGTCATGCCATGGTCCCTCAGCTCCTCTGGTTCCTAGAGAAACTGGTAGCTACTCACTTTGCCATCTGTGTCCATGTATCAGTCTGGAGTCAGTGAGCCATCTCTGAATGGATTGATCTGTGTGCCTGGCAATGCCACCCGAGAATCAGAAGTGACACTAGAAAATAAACTCTAAATCATGTTTTATTTCATTCATTTGTTTGCAGGGTGGGTGGTTATGGGCCTACATGCCAGGGCATATGTTTGGAGGTCACAGGACAACTTGCAAGAGTTGACTCTTGTAGCATGAATCTTAAAGAGTCTTATTAATAAAATCAAACCTGAGCCAGGTATTGGGGTGAACTGGAAGATCAGAGAGCCAGAACAAGCCACAGCTAATCTCACCTGGCCTACTTCTCACCTGGTCTTGTTTCCTCAGACTGGAAGCCTCTGTGTCCTCATCCCAATGGGTCTCAGCTGAACTGTGCTTGAAAGGCTGAATGCTTAACCAGCCAAATGCTTCTAGTTTCTGGTCCTCACGCCTTATATACCTTTCTGCTTTCTACCATCACTCCCTGGGATTAAAGGCTCGCTTTCTGGGATTAAAGGCGTGTGTCACCATGCCTGGTGGTTTCCAATGTGGCCTTGAATTTACAGAGATCCAGAGGGATTTCTACCTCTGGAATGCTAGTATTAAAGGTGTGAGTGCCACCATTTTCTAGCCTTTGTATCTAGTGGCTGTTCTGTCTCTGACTCCAAATAAGTTTATTAGGGTGCACAATATTTGGGGAACACAATACCACCACAGACTCTCTTTCCACCATGTGGGACTGGGTATAGAACTCAGGTCATCAGGCTTGGGAGCAAGCACCTTTGCTTGGTGAACCATCTCATAGGCCAGAGCGTGGTCTTACAACTCCTGTTCCTGAGCCATGTAGTGTGGGCTGTGAGGTTTCCCTGAAGCCAGAAGAAATCTGCCTTCCCATGGGGTACTTATAGGGAGAAGAAAGCCCTCCAACTTCAACATTCTGCAGCACAAGTTTCACTCTAAAGAAAGTAAAAATGTACCTAGTCCCATGGTATTCCAACACTTTTAGCAGACCTTTTCTTTTTAAAAAAATAGTAACTGAGCTAGGAAGCCAGGAGCTAGGAAGAATGTTGGACAGATGCAAACACAGCTGGACTATTGAGTATGTAACTGGGAACCAGAACTCTTTCAGATAGGAGTCTCGGGGCTTCCTAAGTGCTACCCCATGGAAACCATTGGTCTTTCTGAGCCCATCACCCCTTGGATGGAGGAACAAGTGCTTATATAACTGAAGGAGACTGTTATGCAAGTTGCAACTGCCAGGACCTAGACTCAAAACATTCCTCCAACTTGTCACTCTGCTTGGGTTCAGTCTTCCCCAAGCCAATTTCATCACTAGGGCCGTATGGTACTAATGCTCAATTACAAACCCTTTTCTGGTGCCTCCAATGCCAATGGCTTCCACTGTGGGGAAAAATCATCACCAGAAAGACCTTGTTCTTCTAACAGTCATGCTTCACACTCAAATGTGTAAAAAATGAAAAAGTATAATGTGTTTCAACCTGACTATTCTTTACTTAATGACTCCCTTATGTCTAGACCTAGTGATGCATCCTAATAAAGTCTCCACCCAATATACAGTCATGCTGACCTCACAGAAGCACAAGCTGGAACTGCCTGCTCAACATGGGTCCATTCCTTTCTCCATGTTGATTAGATCTACTCTCCCTGCACCCCTAAAAGTTAAAGAATAAGCATCAGGATGTTGTTGGATGCTTGTACATAGTTGCCGAAATAAAACTTCTCACTTTGGCTTTGAAGAGCAGAGGGAAAAGTATTTAAGTCTCACCTATTATTAAATTGTCCCTCATCAGGAGCACACGGAGAGATGTGCTTCAAGGAGACACTGCAGATAAACACGTCATGGTCCCTGTCAAGACAGGTGGCGTTGGAGTCTCTGGAACCCAAGCTAAGGCTGCCTCAGAGGACTTGGAGTCAGTGGAGCATGTACTGCACAGCCAATGACTTGTAAACACACCTTGTCACTACATGTGTTTGAGCAATTACTGGGCAATTATGCCTGCAAACTGCCTGGTAATTAATAGAAGGAGTCTTGTGTGGGCTGCCATTTGGGAAGCAGTGGTTGTTCTCATTCACTTCAATGGAATGATCAGGTCCTCTGGAGAAAACCCGATGCCTTCAAGAACCAGTAGGTGGGTGATCCATTTATAAAGTAACTGAATTACACAGAGGAAACAGCTCTGACTCCAAGACAGATCCAAGCAGCTCTTCCTAGGTAAGGAGAAAGGAATGATGGAATGATGAGCAAAGAACCATGTCTACAAACGCCAGAGTCCAGGTCAACCAAGGGAGCCAGCATTTAGGTAACACACACAGGGCTTTTGCATCAAGCAAGCACCCATGAGACAAGGTCTGCTAGGTTCCCTGCCCTGCCTTACGTACAGTGCTTTCCATATATGGACTTGTTTCATTGTCAAGCTGCAAGAAAAGCATTACTAGCACTATTTTAAATATTTATTTATGAATCTTTGACTATGTGTATGCATGTATATCTATGTCTCTGTGTGGGTATGTGCACGTGTGAATGCATTGTTCACTGAGGCCAGAAGAGGGCGTTAGATCTCCTGGAGTTGGGAGTTGAAGGCTGTTTTGAGTCACCTGAAATAGTTGCTGGGGACCAGACTTGGGACCTCTGCAAGGGCAGTACTAGCTGTCAATGGCAGGGCTTTCTCTCTCTGCCTGTTACTATCATTTTAATGATCCAGGCTTTGAAGCTCAGGAAAGGAAAACAATGAACCTATATCCTCTTGTCTAATGACTGGCCAAGTTAGGATTTTAACTCACAACTTCCAACTGCAGATCCTGTGTTTAGTCCCTTGCTGTATTTCTTCCTTTTAAGGTAAGGAATCTGGAAAGGAATCTGGAGATATAATTAACCTTCTAAGACTGAAGCGACTCTAAACAGTTAGAGGTGGCCCACAAGCCAGAGCAAAGGAATTGCACATGGATCAAAGACAACATACTAAGAATAGGGTGCTAGAGGCACATATGCTTTTATAAAAATCTTGCTGCATTGAAATTTAGTTGGTATGTGTGTGTATATACGTGCCATGGTGCACCAGGGGAACTCAGAGAACAACCCATAGGAGTTGGTTCTGTTCTTCTACCATGTAGATAACAGGAATTAAATTCAAGTCGCCAGGCTTGGCAGCAAGTGCCCTTACCCACTCAGCCATCTTGCTGGCCCTAAAAGCAGATTTTAGGCATGTTCACAGTTAATCTCTAAGGATGCCCTGAATGACGTGAGTTTTCAGTTAAGGTTTGAAAACTGTTCAATAATGAGTCTCTGCTTCTCTTAGCCAACCTCTGAGACTGCTGGGCTGAGAGCTGGGAATTTATTTTCCTTACCAGTGAAGACACGGTGTGTTGGAAATGACAGGTAGGTGGGATCAGGCTTTGATGGGAGACCTTGGTTTGGGGTCTGCTTTTCAAATGTTTGCCATCTATAGCCTCTAATTTAATATGCTTTCTTTCACTAATTACTTCAGAGGGTAGCACGGAGCTGGCAAACTGCGGTAGTAACAGAGGTCAAGTTCTGTAGAAGTCTTGCCTGTCTGAAACCGGCTGGTTCAGAGTATGTGGCAGACACCAAGAGCCGCCATGACAATATCTGAACTCCTTTGGCCTTTGAAAGGAACAATTGCTATGAACAAAGACCCATTTTTACTAGCATGAAGAATCCTCAGGATGGTAGAGTGAGGAGATTCTTGTCAATATCAGCTGGAGGGGGTTATTAGAGAAGATGAGGAAGAGAGCAGGCTGGACACGTTAGCAGCAGGCTGGCTTTCTCCCCCTGCTACTCCCTTCTACTATTGATGGATACACTGGGCACCTGATATACAACTCCAGTTGAGTGAAATTTATCCATGTACATAGATGTTCAAATACAGTTCCACTTATTTATAATTTACAGCCTTAGTCCATTTGTGTAGCTAAAACAAAATGTGAGAAAGGAGGTGGCTTTTAAACCATAGACATATATTTCTTTCAACCCTGAAATCTGGAAACCCAAGGATCACATGCTGGTTGATATGGTGATATGGGACAGGCTCACTTCCTTGTAGGATGTCTTCTCACATGGAGGAGGAAATAAGGGTCTCTTTATAGAGACCTCAAATGCAGGAGGGACACACACTTGATTGAATTACCTCCCATAAGTGTCTTCACTGAAAACTACCACCACCACAGGAACCAGGATTTTAGCATGACATTTTAGAAAACTGTTGTGGGATATTTGTACACTGGGTGAAGATGTATTGCTGTGATTGGTATAATAAAAAGTTGAATGACCAATAGTTAGGTAGGAGGTATAGATGGGACTTCTGGGCAGAGAGAGAACTCTGGGAAGAAGGAGGGCGGTGATCCCAGCCAGACACTGAGAAAGCAGAATGGGCAGTACGAAGATGAGGTAACGTCATGTGGCAGAATGTAGAATAATACAAAGGGGTTAATTTAAATTATAGCTAGTGGGACAAGCCTAAGCTAAGGTTAAGCTTTCATAATTAATAATAAGTCTCCATGTCGTTATTTGTGGGCTGCTGGTACTGATGAAAAAGCTTACTACAGAAAACACAAACACCTAAATCATGTCAATCACTAATATCAAATTATAGAAATAACATTGAAATAATTGAGATGTTTAAGATCCCTATTAGCTGCCTACTCGGTTATCTTTTCTCTAGAAAACAATTCTTACAACCAAAGGACTCACTGGAGGGGCCCCAAAGCATAGTTCCCAAAGGCCCTAAGTAATAGACATGTAATAGGCTTACATTTGCCTTTATTTACACTTGTCCCTTGCCTGAAGGGAGGTGCTCTGGCTGACTGGGCTGTGAGATGTTGGTGAGTAGCTTAGCTGGTCAGCCCACTGGTGATACACTTGTAAAATATCTCATTCCTTCTCCTGGAACGGAATGAGAAAAAAAAATGAGATCATATCTGTTATTACTGTCTCCCAGGGTGTGTCACAGATGGAAGAATTCGAGAAGCCCAGAGTGCTGGTGTCTTCAAGGTAGACATTACAAAATACTACACTTGATCTTAGCTAAAAGATGGAGGTGCTGCCACCCAAAGATACGCCTTGAGTTTTCTTTGCTTACTTCAAACAAAGTGATGTTTGCTTTTCAGCAGGTAAGCCATCATGAGGAAGGCCAGCTCATGTAGCTGAAGGCTGAGGATCTGGGGAGCTGTCTGACCACATGATTTTTGTGTTGAAGCAGCAACATTAACACATCAACTCTGACTGACTCTCTCCCTGATCCCAGCTCCCATAGCTGCTGTTCTATGAATCACATCCAATTCTAATTAAGCAGAACATGAAAACTGCATCTCTAGCAATCAGAGTTTAAAGGCAGTAACTTAGCCTTGAACATATGGTCCAGCCTCTAGGGCAGTGGTTCTCAACCTTCCTAATGCTACAACCCTTGAATATAGCTCCTCAGGTTGTGGTGACCCCCAACCATAAAATTATTTCATTGCGACTTCATAACTGTATTTTCCAACTGTTGTGAATTGTGATATAACTGTCTGCATTTTCCAACGGTCTTAGGCAGTCCTGTGAAAGGGTCACTCGACACCCCAAGTGGGTCTCAACCCAGAGGTTGAGAACCATTGCTCTAGGGCAATGCTGGCAAGGGAAGCCTGGATCCCTGACCTCTTCCCTATAATAACCCAGACTGGAGAGTATCAAGACGGCCAGGCAGAGACAAGAGCCAGCAGACCTAAGAGCATCTCCACTCCACTAGGCTTTTCTGTCCCAGAACTAGAGCAGAGACTAATAGGAAGTGAGGAAGTGACAGTCAACAGCAGAGAGGAAGTACCATGGAGCTAGTGAAGAGACCTGGGAAAAAGCATGGTAAGAGCTAGTGAACTGACTAACAGTTTTCTTTAAATTATGTTTGACAGAATTTTGAGCAGAAAAATTAGGCAATTTTGCTGTTGCTATTTTTTTTTAGCTCAATGTTTCTTATCGTTATCACCACCTGTTTATTTTCATAGTAGAAAACATGTAAAAAATGTTCAAGTCTCAGGGAGAGCATGCCCGAAGAAGAGGAGCTTGGTCCCCATTTGCATCTAACTGATCCCAGCTACTGTCTTGCAATGTCTCCATGAAGATTTGTCTCCGTTTTACCCAAAGTCCCAGCAGAAGGAGGTCCTGAGACAAAAACTAGAGTGTGAAGAATCTACTCATAGGAGGATCATAAGAGCTGAGTGTGGGGATGCATGCCTAGAATCTCAGGTCTCAGGGGCTGAGAGAGAAGACCTCCAGCACAGTCTCTACACAGTGTGTTGCAGCCAGCCTGGCTACACGGTGAGACACTGTCTAAACAAACAAGCAAAGAAAATAGATAACCACAGGTAATAGTGGTAGAGGTGTGGATGGGGACCGGAGACAGGGAAGAGAGGAAGCCCATAAAGATTACTATTCAGTAAGTTACTACTGCGGGCAACTGGTTGGTAATAAGTTGGAGAGTTGCATGGAACGTGTTTCAGGGGACACTATCAGAGGGGTAGAGGAAGTGGGATATTGACACTAACTTGGTTGCCATGGGTTGGGCACACCTGTAAAATGGACATTAATTCTCTTGCAGTTTTGGCTCCCTTTATAGATAGGAAAACCTGCCTCCAGTGACAGCAGAAACCGTTCAGATAAAGAAACGCCGGAGCAGATGGATGGAAGGTGATCTTTGTTCTCTGAAATTAAAAGGGTAATCACGATACCTGAGTTCTAATCACACCATGGAGAATCAGTTCTTTACTAAGGCTGCTTACGCTGCTGTCTGCCTGGCTCAGTGCAGCGCTGCTGATTCTGCTATAGTGTCCCTCCAACAAGATGGACTGACTCTCTGGTGTGGTTGAAATTTAGGGAAAAGATTTCTCCAAAAGGGACAATGCTCTTGATCTTCTTAAAATCCTATCCCCAGTATCTCAGTAGGTCTTCCATAGACTGGATTAAATGGGTTACATTTGTATGGCATCAGCTAGGCCCCAACTAAAATCATAACTGTCTTCAGAAAAAAGGCCCGGGCTCTGGACAGAGATGCTTCAGTCGGGATTGCTGACTCACATCATCGTTCTCTTAGGCCAGCGGACATTTTCAACCCTTTAAGAATCTAGATCCTGGTTTCACCACCCGGTCGTGGAGTGTCCAAGTCCATGTCAGTGTTCTCCACCAGAGCTCACTGAGAACTACGCAAGTTCTCCGGAGGAGAGTCTGCCGCTGTGCCTCCATGGGCCCCATATCGCTACATAATTTGGATCGTTCTCCAGCTGTGTCAGAGGTTTCTGGAAGGCAAGTCTATTTCTCATGGGTCTCTGTACTTAGCAAGCACAACCTTCGGTGTTTAAGGATGGTCAGCACATTTTTATTCAATTGATATATCCAGGAAAGATGAAAAGCATGACCACTAACGATCCCACCGAGATGCCTGCAGCTTGGGGTCATACGTGGTACTGTCTTCTTTTTCATCTCCCCAAACATCACCACGTTTCCGAGGAGACAAGGCTGGAAAGGGATGTTTAGTGCTGAACCTAATGTCCACGGGTTGGGAAGAGCAGATGTCAGTGAAGAAATAAGTAAGAAGAACAAGAGAAGAAGAGCTAGAAGCTTGGAACACCTCAGCAGCTCAAAGGGATGTCACTTTTCTCCGCTCTTGGAATTTGAGCAAACATTGATGGACACTACTGACATGGCAAGGATACTTGCTAAGTGAGTAAAGAATGGCGGACATGGTACTAGGACTCAGTTTGCAAGGATACCTGGAGTCGCTGGGTAGACTTTTTCACTTTCAGAGAATATGGAGGTTCACAGATGTACAGTGACAAGTTCACGGTTATGTAATGGTTGGTGGCTGGCCACAGAAAGGCTATTACTTAGGAAGATGCTGTGGTGTTGCCAAGCATCCTTTTCTAAGATTCACAAAGGGTTTCCATCTCTTAAATATAAACATAATGTACTACATAATCATTGTAGAAGTCGTTGTTCTGTGAATGCAAGTTACACAAAGGCATCCCTAGACCACACACTCAGAGTGCCTCCTCAAGTTTGAGTATGTTATGAATGGTCCCAAAGATTGTAGACTAGGGGGTAGGGGAAGGTAAGAGAGGTTTTTTTGTTTTTTTTTTATTCTTTGGTTGTTTATATTCTAGTATATGTTCTCAGTGGTCATCTATCTGCCCTACCACTCAGACAGATGCTGATGTATATAGCAACTTGTTCAGCATACAATATGGACATTCTCTGTGAGAATTGGATGGATAATAGTCAAAACTAGAATTGGTACCCATAGATTAGGGCAGGATGAAATGGTGGGCCCAAGCAATGAGTACTCAGAAGCAGGGGGTGCTTCCTGGTGACTGAAGGTGGTAGAGAAAGGAAGGATGAGGATGCCAGGCTGGGAAGCTTATGTTGGCACAGAGGGGGAGGTAGGCTTGGGCTCCATCTTCACCATAGCCCTAAGAGTAGGAAGAGAAACTTGCAATTTTAGGTAACTACTTCAGGCTCTTGGTGTTCGGGATCCTGGACAAGACATGAGGTTGAAAAGGAGACTTGCCTGGTCCCATTTATGTTCTCCAATGGGCAGAATCAAGCTATGTGCGTTGTAAGTTAAAAATGTAGTGTCATAGCTGAGTGTTACCTTAGATAAAACATTAATTAAATCAGAACTATAAACCATAGCACCTAGTTCCTCAAAGGCTTCAGGTAAGGAGTCATTCTCAGCTGGCACAGTGACAGGGTTAGAAACTTCATGAAGATTTATGAGAACTGTAAAACCTGCTACAACTATTAAATGAGAAAATATAAAACCTCAGAGCGAGTGGCAGGGGAGAATGCCGAAATGATAAATCTGCTGAATGTTCAAGTCAACATCATATTGGAAGACAAATTGAAAACATCTGACTGAAGGGTGTGGCTGAGGACCGGCTATGACAAGCTCTGGTTAAAACAGTAGAGGAGAAGTCACAAATCACCACATTTGATGTTGCTGTCATTTTGCCAAATCCTAATGGCCCAGAAAGGATAATTTGCCATAGAAAAATGTATGGATTGGTAACAATAACAAAAGGCTGCACATGGAATACACACAAAATCAAAACAAAACCCCTACAAACACACCGGAAAAAATAATTTGAGACGCAATCTACTGTAAACATTTCTAAATACACAGGCCCTGGGTTGAATGGCAGATTCCCCACTGAAGTTTCCATTACAACAAAGACTCCCAGGTATTCATATGTCTCCACTCTGAGATAGCAATCCAAGGTGTGAGTGGAAGGTGCTTTTGAAAGACACACTCCCTCCTCAGCAGGCTACCAGAGCTTTTTCCAGGAGAGGCTGGGAAGAGAAAACAAGCTCACTCTCACACATCTGGTCTGGACTAGTAGGCTCCAGTCATGTACGAGTTAGTGTCCCAGATGTTGTAATAAAACACCTCTACAAAAGCAACTCAAGGGAGGAAGGGTCTATTTGGGCTTACAGTTCCAGGAGACACATTCTGTGATGGAGAGGAAGGCAGAGCTGAGGAGCAGGAGGCTGCGAGGCCACACTGCACCCTCAGAAAGAGAACAGGAAGTGGCGCTAGGCTGTAACACTGGAGAACTGCCCTCGGTGACCCACTTCCTTCAGCGAGGCTCCACCTCCTACAGGTTCTGTAACATTTCCAGGTCTGTAAGGACCTCCCACATCACCACAGCCACAGGCCATCACCCCACCCACCCTCTACTTTCCTTGGCTGTTAGTTGTCCTACAAAACACATGCTCTGCCCACAGTCATCAGTCCCCGCCTTCAGTCCACAGAACTCAGTGAGATGTAACAGCAGAAGGATGTTGTCTCTTTGTTTTCCTTGAGAAAATGTCTAATTAACAAGTTTTCAAACAGAGGAAGGGGGAAACAGACGGGCAGATGCTGTGGGGTCCTCTCAGGAGAGACAGCTTGTCTGCCGGGGAGGCAGACATGAGTAAGTACTCTATTGAAATCAGCTTGGAAACCTTGTGAAATTACTGAAGGAGGAAGCGACGAACCTCTCCAGGGCCATCGGACTCACCTACAAATCAAATAATCCACACGCGCGCGCACACACACCCCTCCCACCCTCCCGGAGGACAGTGCTGAAGGATCACAGACATGAAGCAATCCATTCTGACAACTCAGGAGAACTGTAGGTAGGACACAGACACCCTAATTTTCAATTCATATGTTCATCACAACATTGTGTGATAAGATGGAATAAATCTGTTTCTGGTGGCTTGACTATCCCCTTCAAACACTTACATTGAAATGCTGTTAAACTAGGCAGTGGTGGTGCACGCCTTTAATCCCAGTGCTCGGAAGGTAGAGGCAGACAGATCTCCGTGAGTTCGAGGCCAGCCTTGTCTACAGAGCAAGTTCCAGGACAACCAGAGTTGTTGCACAAAGAAACCCTGTCTCAAAAAACCAAAAATAAACAAATAAATAATAAATAAATGAAATGAAATAAAAAATCATGACCTTCAAGAAGCTGTTGGGCCATGGCGGCTCCATCCTTATGGACGGGTGAATAGGTCTGGGAGAAGTTCCAGAGGGGAGTTAGAGGGTGGGTATGATCCAAGCGCATTGTATATATGATGTAATTATCATAGAGAAAGATAAACGAAATGTTTTAAAGGACAAAGGCAGACCTGAGAAAGGTTGCTCAAGCCTGTACCCCCGTACTTGAGGCTGAGGCCAGAGGACTGTGTTACATTTGAGGCAAGTATGGGCTGCAAGCTGAGTTCTAGGCCAGCTTGACTATAGAGTAAGATCCTGTTTCACAAACTTGAAACAAAACACAAGCTAAAACTCTAGAAAAAGTCAGTCCCTGGGTCTCCGCCTTACTTTCCTCATCTCATCCACTTTCCTCCTCTCTCCTCCCCTCCTCTCCCTTCCCCTCAACCCTCCCTCTCCTTTGGTGGGTGCCCTTCCCTCAGTCTTGGACTTCCCAGTCTGAAGGACTGTAAGCCAACATATTTCTATTCTTTATAAATTATTCAGTCTCAGGTCTTCTGTTTCAGCCAAACAGCACAGACTAAGACATCATCCACACTTCAGAATGATTTGAACCACATCTCTTGTCCCTGTTTTTCCTATTCCAAATATCCCTATATCACAGATCTGATCAACACATTTTCTTCTTCCCAGACAGCTCTTCACTGCTATGAGAAAAGATAAAACTCTGTAAGCAGGTCCCTCAAGGACCCCCCCCCCCAGGCTTTTCCCTGTAGAGTTTCCCACACTCGAAGCTCCTGCTGTGACACATCGTCCCACTTGGGTACTTTCGCTGACTTTTTATTTCTCCAGTGAGTCCCCACCATGGTCTCCTCTGGTGAAAAGTCCCCCTTTCCCTTAAGGTCAGTTGCAATGCCTCCTTTGGGAAGCCTTCCTGAAGACTAGCCTGTCTGGGATTATTGTCTTCTGTGAGTTGCTTGTTCTCTGTGCCAGCTTGTATTGTCCTCTGCCATCCTTAGTGTGTACGTTTTCTGAGGTTAAATCAATTCCTTGGTCCTTGCTGTGAACCCAGGGCTCCCTACAGTATGCAGAGTAAATATCCAGTTACTAGTAATTAGTGAATAAGCACATGCGTAGTTCAATATAACAAGTCCACCTTCCTCAACCCCAGGATCAATGAACTTACATAAGAATAAATAAAGGGTCTTGATGAATAGATAAAATAAGTCATCAGTCATCTTTTTATTATAAACTCATATTGTATGGTTTGTACATAACCCTAGTCTTTCAGTAACTGAAAACATAAATCATTTTTTCAGCTCAAAAGCAACATAGTCTTTGGCAAAAAATGCAGTTTCATACTAAACTCCCATTATATAGAGTCATTTTAGTGAGGTACAATGCTATAAAAATATTCTGTTTCAGAATTTAGCAAGTGGCATTAAGTAAGCACCTGCTCCTGAACTTACTTATTAAATATTTAATATCAACGTATATGCCTTGAAATATTATCAAAGAGCAGGTTTGAAAAGAAAATACCAGATAGAAAGGAAGTAAAGGTGAGAGTAGGAGCGTGTGTGTGTGTGTGTGTGTGTGTGTGTGTGTGTGTGTGTGTTCCTGCCTATTTGTGGTTATGACACTATAAAGTTCAGAACTTCCATTTCTAGGGAGGCAAAGTTATGCTCATTTTATATTAATAAACATAGGTGAGAACTGCCCCTTCCCGTGCTTGACAGGAACTCTAACAGAGGTTGGAGGAAGGCAGTGAGGATTGGGGGTGGATATGATCCAAATACATGACATACATGTGTCAACATTTCAAAGAATAAATTTTAAATTTTTTTTTTTTTAAAGAAAGACTAACCAAGGGCAGTTCATCCTGGATGTCACAGACAATCTAGGAGAAAAACCAGGCCCATAAAGCATAGCCTGGCTGGTCAGCATCATTCTTTATATTTTTCTTGGGATGATCTTGTTGCTTCCAATTCTGGGCAATTCACCCAAGTGTCATTCTTGTTTGCAAATGGATACTGTACTCGCAAATTAGATGATAAATCAGAAGGTAATTTGTTTGTTTGTTTGTTTGTTTGTTTTTTGTTTTTTGAGACAGGTATAGAGCCTTTCCTGGAACTCACTCTGTAGCCCAGGCTGGCCTTGAACTCAAAGAGATCACCTGCCTCTGCTTCCCAAGTGCTGAGATTAAAGGCATGTGCCACCACCACCCGGCTTCAGGAGTTAATTTTTATACATATAATTTTCCTTTTTTTTTTTCTAGCATGATACATTCATCCCTCTTCCAGGAGCATTGTGAATTATAATACACTTTTAAAAATCTGCCCGTAACATAAAAAGGAACATTTCATGAGCCACAAGGTGAGGTTAGAATGGTATACAGCCTGGAGTTAGTATGTTAAATCAGGGGGTGTTATGGCTTAAATTTTAAGTGTCCCTCAAGAGCCCTGTATTAAAGGCTCGGTTTCCAGCCTCTGGCTCTACTGCATGATGGTGGAACCTGTGAAATGGGATAGTAGGATGCTGACAGCGTCTCTCTCTTTGCTTCCTGGCCACCCTAAGGTGAGCAGCTTTGCTCTCAGGCATTTCCTACCTGACTCTCTGCCTCGCCAAAGGCAGTGGAGCCAAATGACCACATATGGGAACCTCTCAAACTCTGTGAGCTGATCACCTCAGGGGTTTTGTCAAAGCCATGGAAAGCTGACCAAAACACAAGTTTATTGAGTCCGCTTTTCTAGAAGACAGCATTTGAAATAAAAACTAGGGTGGAGGAAAACCCACTTTCCAGTGAGGAGTGCTTGTGGGCAAGGACCTCCCACAGAGGCTTGCTCCGTGGTTTGGGTGTGAGGAATGGATGTGAATGGGGATAAATGCAGAGGTAACACATCACTTTTGGAGAGTGGCAGAGGGCTGTGTCATCCCTGCAGTGACTGTAGGTAGAGCCCTAGCTTTGCTGTTCTGCTTCATCAAAACAACTTGTGAGTGGGGCTGATAGAGCCAGGCTCTTGGGCACGCGTCCTTCCTAAATTGGGCAGGCCAGCCACACTGCGTCCCGTCAAATGTAGCCAGAGCTGCTGCTTTAAGTTGCCTTCCAGTGAGCACACCGTGACAAAGTGGAAGAGTTCCTGGGAAGAATCCGTTTCCATGGGTCTCTGTTCTGGATCACCATAGGTTTGGAAACATATTCTTTTTTCCTCTAAAGGGGGACTCCATTGTAAAACTATGAACTGATACAATTCAGGCATTGTTTTTGAAAGCAGCCTTCGGGGCACATGCAAATTTTCCTTTGAGTGTTTCTCTGATCATCACCCGTCCACCAGACTCTGAGTCAGAGCTCACTTCGTCAGCATCCTTTTCCTTCCAGAAGACAGCACACACAGCACACACGGGCAGCTATGACCTCACTGTGTATACATACAGCCCAGAGGTTAACTAAACAGCCTCGCCTTGAAGGTAACCACAGTAGAAAACAAGAGATCATTTGCATACATACACATGGCATTTTTCTTTTAACAGCCCTCAAAAATATTTCCTTAACCACTTTCTTAATAGAAACTAATCATGAAGCAATTTTTGAGACCAGAGAGCCCATGCTTTAGCACCCTGACATGAGTCAGCCAGCTGTTCTGATTTCCCTTGCTGTGTTTCAGAATGGCTCCATACAAAAGGGTAACAGTGCATCTGGAGTCTGCCTCTTTCTTCAGCTGTCCATGAGAAATGAGGTCTACAGTCACTGAGATTTAAAAGAACATTCTCTTGAAACTGCCAGTCTTTCCTACAAATTCATTCACAGACTTTGCCTCAGATCTTAACCTGCTTTGGCTCTGATCCTTCATCCCCCCCTACTTTCAGGAAGGCAAACAGTCTTGGTCTTAGCTGGAAGAAGCTCGCCTGGGTTATCACAGATGATAGAAGGTAAAGAACCTAAGAGTCTAGCCCGTTAGCCTGGAGCCCATGAGTTTTTGCTCCTGCTCTGTAATGAACTCACTGGTCTTGGTGAGTTCCATTGCTGTGTTGTTAGGAGACTCATCTACAAATGAGGTTTTCTTGTCCCTAGATACTTCAGCAGCTCAACAGCTATGTACTGTATAGGAGAATAAGATTCAGCACATCTCCGCTCCTAAGTGAGTGAGCTAAGGCTCCACATAGATGTGGGAATCTTCAGCCTACATCAAATCCTAGGTAAGCAACATTTCCCTTTTCTATGCAAGTATGATGAAGTTTAACTTATAAACTGGGTAAAGGGAGTCATTAATGACAATACAAACCGTAATGACATTAAACAATCATAATAATATGCTATAAACAAAGTTGTATGAACATGGTCTCCACCCTGACTGTTGATAACTGAAATTGAAGGAAGAAAACCATGGCATGGGGAGTGGGCCATTAACTCTCTGCCCACTGAGTTTGCTAAAGATCATGTTGACTACGCTGTTAAAAGTTTTTTTTTCATTTACATCATGTTTTAGCGGGAATTTTCAGCACATAAAGGTATTGAGGGTTAAAGGATCCATGCCTGTGATTTCCCAGACTTCTTTGAGACACTGCCCACCATTGCTATATTTGGAAAACTCTTGCCTATTGATGGTTCTGGTGATTTATTTTTATTACTGTCTTCTAGTTTTTCCTGTGGTCTTCTTTAAAAATATTTAATTAATATTTTGGCTCTCGATTATTTTTGGATGCCTGATTTTTTTTTAATGCTTGTAGTTTCACACTGTCATGAATGGAGTGTAGACACATCTCTCCATTGGATGGCGATGCTTGTTTTAGAGCATAGTAAGTTCTCATATGTGGCCAGCCTTACGAGAGAGCATTGTTCCTTACTGTGAATACTCATAGCATCGTATTTTTGTCTCTTACATCACTCTTACTTTGCATTATATCCACTGAGACTGAAACCTTTTCCACAGCACGGGGGAAATGGCCCTTTGAAGGCCTTTGTTTTCATTGAAGCATTAGCTGTTAACTTATACGCTACCCTCTGCCCTTCCTATGGGCAAGTTGCACTTCTGCATATTCAACCGTGGCTTGAAACCACTTGCCAGTGGAGAGGTAGGACTGTATCTATACTGAATAGGTGTTGACTTTCTATCACGGTGTATCACACTACCACAACCACACTATGTGTACACTTTAACTAGACATGCTACCCTTGCATTCCTACTTTGGGAACACTCCCTGCTCCCTGCCACCCATTGCCCAGGAATCAGAGACAGCTTAATTACATAAAATTCTCTCTTTCCTCTTAGATTTACCAGAAGCCCCACCCCCACCCCACTCTGCCTTCTGAAACTAAACTCTCATCAGGGCCCCAGCGTACTGTTATCTTTCTATGCTATAAATAACCTTTCTAAGCAATCTCTTACCCAAAGAGCCAAACTTCCCCAGGGTCCCCTTTGAACTCTGAACCTGAGACTGCCACCCACTGTGCTGCTGTTGTTTGAAGAAGATCCTGATGCCATAGACCAAAATTCACATGTGGAGACAGGAAAGCCAAGGGAGAGCTTATATTCAGGATCCTGGGCAACTACCAGAAGGAAGGCCTAGAGCACCAACTTATGGTGATATTTCATTTGTACTGAAATGTGATTTTATTTGTATGTTAATAAATAAAGTTGCCTGGGGGTCAGAGCTCATAGCAAGCCATAGCAGAAGCTGGGCGGTGGTGGCGCACACCTTTAATCCTGATAACATGACAGGCAGATCTCTGTGTGTTCAAGGATACAGCCAGCATGGAGACACACGCCTTTAATATCAATACCAACCATAGAGACCTAGAGGTCTGTATAGACAGGCAGTGATGAGGAGGTCATGTGGTTGGGTTTACAACCAATGAGAAGGCAGAACAGAAAGTCAATATAAAGACAGATATGCAGGAAGTAGGTCTCTTTCTGAGGGGAAGGACGGCAGCGGCAGCGAAGGGTAAGAAAGGGTTTTTAGTATCAGCTCTCAGCTACTGCTCTGACCTCTTGGGCTTTTAATTCTGCATTTGGCTCTGTGTTTCTTATTTAATAAGACTGTTACATCTACACTGACTTGGAAGTGCGGCTTATGGGACAGGGTTACCCCGACCAGGTGGTCCTGAGTGGGTCCTTGTGAGAATCATTACATGCTCTGCCCAGCTCTCCCCCATCACACTTGAGTTCGCCTCTACCCAAGCCTTTCTGTGGGAACATAAGGACATCCCTGGTAGGATCCAGCAGGAAGAGTTCCGTGCAAAAACGCATTCAAAGTCATGCCACGTGTGACTATTCAAGGAGATCCTTTCAGATTTCAGACTCCGTCACCTTCATGGCTGAGAAACACAGGTGCAGCGGCAAGCTGATTCCCAAGCCTGGAGTGACAGTCAGGTCGACCACTCCTTATTTAGTCTGTGTGAGCCGCAGCTCGTGAACCTCTCCAGAGAGTCCTTTTCACTGGAGACTGATACACTGCTGTAATCTCATGAGGAACATTCGTCACCCTTTCTGGCCAGAAGTACTGAGAGGCATTAATGTTAGAATCAAGCTCCCTCAGCCTTCGAACACTTTGGTATAGAATGAGATTACTCAGGCTCCATTCCCCTCTTAAGAAACTTGCTTGATCTCCTAAGTCCCAAAGAGGATAATCCCTAGCAGGACAGCTCGGGTGACAGTACACTCTTTCTCGGTTTCAGATGGATGACTGCAAATCTGTGTCCTGGTCAGCAAGGTCACAGAGAGTGAGCCCAGGCTAGATAAGCAGAACACATCCTTGGCCGAACTTTTCTCCCTGGGGAAGACAGCATATTACTGGACAGCCTTGAAAACATCTGCAAAGAGTGAAATGATTTAGGAGAGCTGGAGTCTAGCTGGCAGGTCTGTGCTTGAATCCCAATTCTTCTCGACTAAGATTGATGAGTTGATAGATTCTTCAACGTCTCTGAGACATGGTCTCTACCTCTGTTAAAAAGAACAATGGCTGTCGGCCTTTGGAGGTCCTTGTAAAGATTAGTCATATGTGTTTGAAGTGTCTGGCCCAGACTGAGCTCTCAAAGCAACGTGGCTATTATTAGGAGTGGAGTAATTGGGGTTTATTTAGAGGTTCTTGGATGATATGGGTAGAGATCAGTGGGGATGAGGCTCAAGTTCTTCCCCCAGTGTTCTCTGGGGAATGGCCAGACTGAGGACAGGACCCAAGACTCCATGAGCCATCAAGCTGCCCCAGTGGAGCATCTTCCTGGCATTAAGAAAGGTTGGTGTGGCATCAGATGGTAAGAGAAAGATGTTAAGTGATGGCTATGCTGGATCATGGCCAGGGTTATGAGGTC